>JANKKI010000577.1:0-240854 GCA_025175665.1 Cinchona pubescens
TGACATAATGTGTGGTGTCCCTCGAGTCCATCCTTCCCTTAGCAAGGACAATATCTTGGAATTAATTAAGTCATTGGAGCATGCCTTAAACGCACTGCTAAAGAACTACTATAATTCACTTTGAAGTTCTTCAAATTGTAGTGTTCTTCTTGTACTATATAGTTAGCTGAGGTGGCTTAGGAAAGGTTGTCTTCTTTATGTAGGCCCTGAATTAACAGACTTCGCATCATTTCCGGGATTCTATCTTCAAAGCAAATGATACTGTATTATGAAATAAATTACTGAAACTTGTTTTTGTTTTGGTGAAAAACAGAGCCGAGGACTAAAGAGAAACTTTAAGAGGGCAGCAAAAGTAGAGCCCAAGGATGCCGAGGCACTGAACAAATATGCAACCTTCCTCTGGAAAGTTAGGAAAGACCTCTGGGCAGCCGAAGAGACCTATCTTGAAGCCATATCTGCAGAACCCAGCAACACAGCTTATGCATCTAACTATGCTCATTTCCTGTGGAATACCGGTGGGGGGGATACTTGTTTTCCTCTAAGTTCTCCTGACACTGAAAATGATGCATAATTAACTTATGAGATACAAGAAAAGGAACAAGAAAAAACTAGAGGATAATGCTTCCTAATCCTACCTCATATAGTTTGTTGATTGGCAGAGTACTTCAAATTATTTTTCTATAATAAAACTTGCCATGGGGAAAAAGAAGAGGGTCAGAGATACACAACAGTTTCCTTCTAGATATTTCATGTTTTCTTTGAGCTTATCTTGAGTCTTATATTCTTCTATCGTTCTTTCTTTAAATATTTTCCAGTTCATTTTGGGGTGGGAGAATCAGCGCTGCAAGCCCTGTCTCTTATACACATCTAGTAGTGTATAAGAGCCAATCCACTTTTTAAGCCATTTGTTGACACAAACTAGATGGCCAATTGTAATTACCAACTTGTCAGTATATAAATGCCAGTTTTTGAAATGACTTCGTGTGATCATGGATACTTGACTATTATGTTCTGAAAATGATTGGGTTCTGTGCATGATTATATACTTCTCATGCATTGTTATGTTTATCTTCATTACCTTTCTGCTTTTTCTTCTTGTTTGCGCGCAATCAAATTGCACCGTCCAATCTCACTCATCAGTTAATGCTAGTGCAGATTGTACCTTATTTGAGCAAGTTAATTTGTTCTGGCTGTGGTTAATATACGAATTGTGTTTGATAATTGCACATAACTTCAGCTGTCCTCCTATTGAATGTTGGTCATCACCCATCTGCTTCTCCTTTGCTTCTTGACATGGCTTAAAAAGTGGATCATGCCTAATTAATTCTCCATTAATAAAAGCTCCTTGTTTCCTATATGCTTCAAGATTTAATTAAATTAATTGCTAATTAAGCATAGTCCCACTTGATTTAGCAAAAATCCGATGCTGTTATTTTGCTTAAACGAGGTTTAACTTCAAAGGGTCCATTTCGTTATGGCCGTCATCTTCAGCTGTGCTCAATTCAATAATTGATTGGTGTCACTATACTTAACCAACAACAACAACAACAAGCCATTTCAACCCTGGCCAACAGCAAAACGGTATGGGTGTGTTGCCTGGGTAGTGCAACTGTATTATTCTGCAGTCATCGTCATGATTTTGATACCGTTAGTTAACATATTTTCATCTTGGAATGACATAAAACTATGATCTTACAAATAACTCTGAGAAGTAAAAAACAGGGAGGAAAGAAAAAGAAGAGCCTCACGCTGATGTGTTGACTTCAAAACAGATATGAAATTAGCCGGAAAAAGTTTCATGCATATGTTATGCAATGGACAAATTATTTCATGCATACGTACCAAATCTCTGGTTGCCAGCTTACCATCTGTCTCTTATACACATCTAGCATCAACCAAATTAATTTTTTCGAATCTCGTTTCTTGATTCCCAATTTTCTTATTTGGTGTTAATATGTAAGTATCGATAAACTATTAAAATATATATCGATAACCTGCTCGATTAGAGAAAGAGTGGATGTTCTACCTCTTCTAAATTTTTTTCTTACCATAGTCCTGTCTCTTATACACACAAGATGTGTATAAGAGACAACAGCATATGAATCTAGCATTTTCAACCATTAGAAAGGAAAGAAGAGTAATCCTGTGTATAATCTGAGTAGTTGAAACATCTAAAACTAGAACACTATGATATCTCATAGGTGAAATAATGTGGTTTTTGTGGGTCATCAGTCCAAATTCCTCGGATTTGAGTGTTAGAAGACAGGCAAAACACGTGAAAGATAGCAAAACTAACGGCTTGGCTCATATCCTCCTCCGATCCAAATCCCATGCATTGCCTGATGATGTCTCCTTCAATGTTCCCATGCTTTGCCACCTCCCTGTCTCTCCAAATAGATTTTTTTTTTTATTATTATTAAATAAGCCATAGGTGGAGTATATAATGCTAAAATAGGGCAGATTTTATCATCCATCCAAGCAAATAATAAAAAATCAGATTAAAGGTTTTTATTTCTGATATTTTTTTGGCAAAGATTCACGAGGGTGTGTTCGTTTGGATTGACAATATTTTCTTGAAAAATATTTACATGAAAAAATTCATTTTTCATATAATTTTTTGGCAAGTGTTCGGTTGACAAAATGAAAATATTTTGAAATAAAAAATTTTAACGGTTTTATCTTTAATTTTATGAATACAAGTTAAAAAACTTATAACAATGGTAATAAATACTTTACAAGTAATTGTGATTAATAACAGATTGATTTTGTTCAAAATTAAATGATAGTACAATATAGTAGTAAAATATTCATAATGATAATTATATTAGTGTGAGACCCATGATTGAGAGAAAAATGAATGAAAAAGAATTGAAAACGAAAATAAATTTAGCAAATGAAATTCTAAAAGTTTATACACTGGAAATTGGATTGAAAATGATTTTACTGAATATTTTTTATGCCAAACATTATGACAGCATCAAGCCGTGTAGTAAAATATTTTTCAATTTTCCTCAATAAAATAACTTTTACGTGACTTTTGAGCGTAAGTTATTTTTCTGATAATGTATAAGAGACAGATTCTAAGGCGCATTTCTAAGCTTTCCACTCTAGCAAAATACAACAACTATCATTATGCAATTTTATTACTACATTGTATTATCATTTAATTTTAAATAAAATTAATATTTTATTAACCAGAATTACTTGTAAAGTATTTATTACCATTGTTATAAGTTTTTTTTTTTTAACTTGTATTTATAAAATTAAAGATGAAACCATTAAAATTTTTTATTTTAAAATATTTTCATTTTGTTAACCGAACACCGGAACATCTAGATGTGTATAAGAGACAGGTTCAATTGAATTGAAAATTCACTCCACCCCTTCTCTTATACACATCTAGATGTGTATAAGAGACAGCCTTCATTCAGCCCAATATTAAGTTATTCTCTCAATTAGAAAGGAAAATTAGAAAATATTTTACATCGAAAAATATTTTCGATATTTGACACCAAAAAATATTTTAAAAAAATTTTTAAAAAATATTTCTTCCTGTCAAACGAACACACCCAGTCATTTATTTATGTTTAATTGACAGACTCAATTTTCTTTGCCAACTAATATGTGATGGGTGGTCTGTTCAAGCGGCTATTGGGTTTTGACTAAGATTGATAAGCCCTGAGAGCCCATTAATATTGGGCTGAATGAAGGTTAAGTTGGATCCAAATAAATGGGCCCCAAAAATGACGAGAATGGATTGGGGAGAAAGGCCTTTTAACTTTTAGCTTTTCATAATTGGACCCAGGCTCATTGGACTAATTCTACTTTCAAGATATTTCCCCGGCCCATCCTATCCTACAGCAAGTAACGGAAAAAAAAAAATGTAACAATAGTACATGAAGAGAAGAAATTATGAGAAAAAGTTTTCATTATCAACTAGTATTTAATAGATTTTCTATGAAAAAAGAAAAAAACTAATATTTAATAGGTGATACTTCATTTTATGGTTCAAAATGAAAAATGTGTTGAATGGTTGTAGATGTATTTGATTTATGTTGAAATTTAAATGAAAAGCTCCATCATAAATTTTAATTTAAGTTACTTTACTCAATTACGTTATCTCTATAATTAGTTAAAGATAAAAAAGCTGGACAATCTTATCGTTTGCCACCAACTTACCAAAGAATTTAGTCAATCACAAATCTTTTTCACCAACAACTAATTTTAAAAATAAGACAAGTGTAATTCTCTCGTGTAACATCTAAATTTTAAGGTTTAATATAACATGCTAATAATTTTGATTTAACCCTTACACTAATAATCATGACTAATATTCTTAGCATATATGGTAAATTTATTGTAAAAGAAGTTTAGACGCTCGAAATGAACGATTATGGAAAGTACTTAATAAAAATATTCAATAAAATGTTTGAAGTAATCATTTCATAAATCTAAGCCTGCCATGTTTAATCTACTAAAATAATAGTTAGTAAAAGTTTTATTTTGGGCATAGCCAAATTCTAGTTTGCTCCTTACTAGGGCCAGGCAGTTTTGTTAATTATGAGAATTCTATTTGGGCATGATCATGTATAATTTCATAATAGAATGTGTAATTTATATATTTATTTTTTGATCTTGAAATCATGAAATAAATAAAAATAAAGTAAATAAACTAATCCACTTTTTTCAATGAGAGGAATGACTAGAGAAATATAAGTGGAAGGCATACAAATCATGTTATTCCTTTTATTTTTTGGGTGCTAGGGAGGCAAATTAAAGTTATGCCTAAATTGCTAAGCATTTGGTACTCATCTAATTTATCAGAAAGTATAGTGCTAAATATTTTCCATAATTCTCTCCTTATTCATAATTACCATTAAGCAACTTGATGCTGTCACTCTTCTTAATACCATTTGTGTTCCAATTCTACCCTTCGTTCTTCACCAAATCTATTTTTTTTTTTTACAAGTAATAAAAAAAATGCCAACTTTAGAAATTTCAATTCATTAGAAGATTCCAAAAATTAATTTGGTTGATGCTGTCACATTCCTTAATATTGCTTTGCGCGCGATTTCAGCTTCTTTACCAAATTCCAGTTATACAATTAATAAAAATGTATTATAAAATTGCCCTATAGTCGACATTTCACTAGGAGGCTTGAAAAATAAAAGTTTCATAAAAAATATTCAGTTAAATCACATTCCAATTTCCATTTAATTAATTTAACTATTTTTTTTTCTTGTGTTGTTAGAAGATAATTAAACTTGGTGTAGTATATTCTTTCCAGATTATTGGTAATTATTTGTTTTTAAAGAATGTCTAATTAGGGATGGATCCACATCAATAAATGAGCACAAATCTCTCCACCACCTCAATTTCTTACGGACAAAGACACAAACGGTCCCCAAACTGTTTTACTAATGTAGTATTGATCCATCAACTTTAAATTAGGATAATTTGTTCTTTATACTTTTTCATTAGACCATTTTGGTCCCTGTTAGGTAGCACAACCACAATTATTAAAATCTCCACTCAAATAAGTGCTTATATGAGGGCAAGTCAATCATTTAACGTATTTGATATGATAGTACAAGTCTATGTTTGATTAAAAGTGAGAAAAATAGAAAAAAAAATAAAGAATCAGAGAATCGAGCAAACAATTGTAGTGATCTAATTTGTCCCAATTTGGTTTCTTAATTTTTTTTCTAATTTTTTACTCTTATTAATTGAATAGAAACTTGTATTGTCATCTTTAAATAACTGAATTTCTCTTATATGAGAGACCATTTGGGTGGAGATTTTATTAATTATAGTAGTGCTGCCCAATAGTGACCAAATTGGCCTAATAAAAACAATCTGAGGACTAAATTGTGGCCGTTTAAAATTGAGAACCAATAATGTATTAGTAAAAAGTATGGGACCCTTTGTACTCCTTAAGTCTGAAAGGAAGTCCAGGAGTTATATTCACCTCCAAACCTCATCCGTTGGATCATAATCCTAATCAACGGCTATGAATTGCAACTGAATGCCAACTTCCTATAAATATTTAGTCCAAGAAACAACTAGAGTGTATGAGAATTCTTGACTTGCTAAGGACTTTCCCTTCATAAAAAACGCTATTTTCCCTGCTTAAAAACATCCTTTTTCTCTCATTTAAGTGGCCCTTTACACTTCTCCTTCATGGAAGGTGGAGGAGGAGTGCGGGGAAATTTCCCCTATATGAATAATAATAATAATAATTACCAAAGAAATAATAATCACCTGCTAGGCCTTCCAGTTCTTAAGCCAAGTCCAACATTGACTGCCATTGAAAGGTTGTTGTTTGTGGGTCAAAACCATTTTTCTCAACCTGAAATTCTTACAAATTTCGCTAACAAAAGCAACCTTTTTCCAGCAGTGAATTCTAATTTTGCTTCCTCTTCTAGTGGTGGTGGTCCAATTCATGGCCATGCAGGAGGAGTACAAGGAGGGGTAGTTCCATGGCCAAGTACTCTAGTTCCTCATTCTCCTCATGATGATCATAACAAATTTTATGAATGAAAATTTTTTCAATGAAGAAAGCAGTCCGAATTTGAGTCAAGAAATGAATCCAAATGTTGGCTTAGAAGAGGAAGAAAATTTGGCTCAAAATGTTCCTAGAGGAATAGGAAGGAGAGGAAAAGGCCCTTCTCTACCTTTGATCAAAGGCCAATGGACTGAAGATGAAGACGAGTAAAAAACATGAATTTTAATTTCTCTTAGTCTTGAATCTTGATCTCCATTTTTTTTTATTAATTATTAATTTTATTTGTTTCCTTTTTTTTTATTTTTAAAAAAAAAAAGGATATTTATCTAGTTTGTAATAATCATGCAAAATTACTTTGTTGCCGAAAGTGATGGTTATTTGTTGGTTTTCTAATTCTCTTTTTGTTGTTATGCAGAAAACTAAAGAGGTTAGTAAGGCATTTTGGTGTGAAAAAATGGGCTCAAATTGCTAGTAAAATGGTGGAAACAAATAAAGCAATGTCGAGAAAGATGGTTAAGTGACATCTAGAATTGTAATATAGAAGGTTAAGAACATTATCAAGTTATTAATATAAATATTTTGATTTGACGTAGAAGAATAATATTTCTTATACAATTTTCATGATTTTTATATTTACTTAATCATTTATTGACAAGTATAGGGTTCAGAAACTTCTAACAAAATACTTCAATAGATCTAAGAACTTAGATTTCTTTTAGATTTGGTGTTAAATCTTATCTAAATTTCCATTAACGAAATTCCTGAATTAAAATTCCTTTTGTGGTAATATTTTCTTCTTTATATAATTAAGTTTCTTTGAATTTCCTTGCAAGTAGATTTACAAATCCCAATTGGATTAATGAGGCATCCATTGCAGATATAATTATTTGTTCATTTTTGGACATTCTTTAAATCTTTATCAACTCCTTCTCTTAAATTTGGTATGTACAATAATGCTCATGAAAAATTACAGCGTAGGGTTTTGCTTGTAGATCATGATCCCTACCATGCAATAAGATGAACACTAAATTTTCGCTTTTATTCACATCTATGGAGATAGATACCATCATTTGTCACTGATTTTTTTTTTAAAAATTTTCTAAAATATTTTTTTTACTAGTAGTATTTTTGGGGTTTTCTTAATTTTCCAAATCAGGAAATTGACACATGCCAATTGTGAGTGAGGCATATCCTTCTATGTTTTGTCATATTCGTCACCTTTCTCATATTTTTCGTGCCCATTTTTCATGTGATACTAGAAACACTTTTCCGATAAAGGAATCATGATGTGTTACGGAAGTTTTTTACTACAACAAAGTAATTAAAAGTTTAATTTGTTTGATTTTTTTTTTTTTTTTTTTTAAATTCCAATACCACATTGTTAATTCCTAGTAATTTTTGTACATCTATTTGCACTAGATAGAAGAAAAACATTGAATATATGATTTGTTGTTTGTCATGACTAATAATCTCATTTCAGAAAGACTCATGGAGTGACGCTGAAGATATTCTTTTAGTCGAAGCCCATTTGCAGGTTGGCAACAAATGGGCAGAAATTGCCAAAAGAATTCCTGGAAGGACTGAAAATTCCATAAAGAATCACTGGAATGCCACAAAACGAAAGCAGAATTCAAGGAGAAGGTTGAAGAATAATCCCCAAGGCCAAAATGGAATATTATACATTGAATCGATCAACAATTCTCCAAGACTACATCAAAACTACTTGTTCCAATAATCATCAATATTCCTCCTCAATCACTGACCTTAGCTCCACAACTGTTACACCAGCCAATAGTGCAACCACCTATCCAACCCCATCCGACTCTGTGTACTGGAGGACCAACCTTTACAAATCCGTTCATCTTAATATGCTTTATCAAGACCTATCCCAATCAAACTCCAATGATCATTCCCCATCCTATTTAGCTCAAACCTCTTGCGATGATGAAATGAGCTTCATGCAAAACCTATTTGGAAACAAAAATAACGTTAACCCTAATAATGCCTCCTTGTTCGCTCAAAATGCTTACAAACCGAAGTCTCCTCAAGAATTTGCATTTGGTGGAAATACGGCTGAAAATAATCAATCCGCCACCCAAATGTATTCTGACCTCTATCTTTCCCAATTGTTGGATGGTGGCAATGCTTTAACGACTTCTCCTCCTGAGGGTGGCTATGAGCTATATCCCGAGTAACATCAACATGGAGACGCTGGTCATGAAGGATCATCAAGCTGCAGGTCCTTCGGATGGAAACGACGAGGTCGACTTGATCGAGATGGTCTCAAATTCTCAATTTGCTCGAGGAAGTTGTAATAATAACTTTGGATTCTAAGCTGTAATAGTGGTTTGTCTAACCTTGGTGTCTCGAAAAATTGTTCGATCGAGTTCTCAAACTCTTTTTTGTTAGTATTTGTTTAGTTTTATAAGTTTGGTTAAATGGCATATATGGTCTGGACAACTTGTTCAAGATTATTGAAAAAATTATGGTTAGTGATAATTATGTTTTAATCAATGTATGAACTAATGATTTTGTCTTTTGGTTCTTGAATCGTACGTGTCATGGGTTTTGCTCTCCAGGTGTTAATTAGTTTTCTGTTATTCGGTTGCATGCATAGACATGATTAATATATTTTTTTATCGGTGTGTTATACATCTTTTTCTGTTACTTTATTTTCTCTTGTTGTTCTTTATCGTTCTACTTTTCAAATGGCTTGTATCAGATCTCCAGGTTCTACTTGACGAAAGTTTTGTTTCATTGTAAGAAAGATAAGTGCGACAATAAAGGATGGCCCCAGCTGTCTATTGTTCCTTTGCATTTGTGAAGATGTTTACCTTGCCTTTGTGATGAAAAAGCATCACTAAAACAAAGACAGAAATGCTTATTGTGCCTAACAGTGTCTCAAATAAACCTTCTTGTGATGTCACAACGGACCATGGATGACACTTCTAGTGATGGTAGATTAGTATCACTTTCCTTTTCCTAAACAAAAAAAAAAAAAAGAAAAAAAAAGGAGAGAGATTAGTATCATTAATTTTATTGCACATTATTGATAATTTGCCAAAAAAACCAAGGTTTATATTTAGGGTACTAATTAAAATTTTGAGAATTAATTTTAATGTCTTTTAAACAGTTAATTTTTGCAATATGCTTTCGTCACTACTTTTAGTCAATGATATCACGATAATTAGAATGATGTAATCTCGAACGTCAGAGTTTCGCCATCATGAAAAAGATTCGGTATATTATATATAATAAATATGTTAGTTAGTGGGTCCACTGATAATATTAATATTAATTAGTGGCATCTCCTAAATTTAATTGAATGGTCCTTCAATAATATCACTAATTCAAAAGGTTTGGGCGCGCTTAGTTTTTAAAGTAAGGAGGAAACGAAAATTTTCAAGTTAATTATTCGACCATTATATGCCAAATTAGTTACTCGATTAAACGAAATTAAAATCAGTATATGACCTAAGGTTTAGACTATTGATGTTGATCCATGCCCCCTTTAGGTTCTTAAATTCTTGCCGACTACTTTGGGGGAAAAATAAGAAAGACCCTCCTGGGTTATTTTGGCCAAGGATACAAATATTTTCCAAGTGTGAACACTTGAGTTGGTTCTTGGATCTAAGTCAAAAGGAAAATTTTAAGATTTTGTTATGTTTTAAACGTCTATACAATACAATACCATATCGAGATTTAAAATTTGTATTGTATAAATATTTTAAAATAACAGAATTGTTTCTTAATAGAAGTATAAAGTTTCCCCAAGTTAAATGGCCTTTGGACAAATGGGCATCATGATGCTAATTAAAAGGGGAAAAAAATTAAGAAAGGATGATATGTAGATTAATTCTTTGTTTTGTCTTCCTTTTAGTATGATTTCCTTAGTGTTTTCTTGCAATTTTTTGGCAATTTTTGACATGTCTCACTGTTCAAGTGGTATTTTTTTTCACCAAGAAAGTAAATTAAATTTGGCCTCCTCTCCTCTGTGCATGACATGCCATGCATCACGCAGCCCTGTCTGCCTAGGTTCACACTTCACAGTGACAAGAATATGAGTTATATACACAAATGAGGTGGTTTCTTTCTCACATTTCCTCTTCTTCTTCGACTATTGTATTGTTTTACTACCTTGCTCCATATTAATTATTGGAAATATATAATTATCGATTTAAAATTAAGGTATAGAGAAAATGGACAGCATTCACGCAACATGTAGTACCAGGGTTTTATTCAGATTAGTCTCAAATAGTTGTATCTTATAACATCCAATGTGTATAATGCAGTTTGGATATTGTCTCATTATACACATCTAGATGTGTATAAGAGACACCTTTCATAATATTACCATAGTCAGATGTGAATTTCTTTGGTATGTTGATTGACTATGCGGCCTATCCATCAAGGCAAATATTATGTTGATCGGTAATTTTTTTTTACTTAATTTTCCGGGGGGGAAATAGAAATATAGTTTTGTTGGCATGATAATATGTAAGATTATCCCTGCAAAATGAAATAACATTCGTTTTTCTTTTCTCGTTTTGGCTAATTTAGAAGAAATTAAAAGACATTTGTAATTAAAATAGTAATTCTCCTTAATTTCTTAGAATGTTTCCCCACATGGATGGATTAATTATCTTAATTATGCACTTTTACCATATCATACATAAAATGATATATCGTGGAGAACTATTTCCCAATACTATTCTTGTTACTAATTAGTTCCTCTTGAAGTTTTTTCTTACTAAGAAAGGAACAAATTTTTTTTAAGAAATTGAATTCCAAAAAATCATTTTCGCCTTCCTTCAACCCCTGTAAACCATATTGTTTCGCCATCATAACATTTTTTGCCCTGGCAAAAATTATTTCAGTGGGCTGTGTGCTTTATGGGACTGGATCAATCAACGGCCTTTTTCTTTATGTAGTATATTGGGCTACCTTTGATGGCTTCTGGGCTGGAATATCTATTGTATAAACTCAAAAATATTAGTGGTGGATTAATGATGGGAAAAAGAGTCTTTCAAAACTATAGGAGATATTTGGTTGGCACTCTAGAACCGATATTGGAATAAAAATTATAAATTTTACTATCGATATATATGGATGCGTGTCATTTCCTCTAGTTTATTTAGTTTGAATAAGGAATAGATTCATTATGTTAATAACAATCAATTTAAAATCTAAATTACAAATGAATAATAAAAATAAACATATATTATACGTGAATTCATTAATTTTGATCCTTATTCCTTCCTCATATTCATAAACAAAACACCTTGTTGATGTCTGATGATGGGTATCATGTAAACTTGCTTTAAACATGTGTATATTTTACTGTTAGTTTACAATAGTATTTACAAAGTTGACTTACAATGGTACTTAGTTTAATATAATTGTCCATCAAAGGTTTTTCTCATAGTACGAGTCAACACTATTGGCATAAAAAAATTTCTTTATTTTTTAAAAAATATACTTATTTTCTTATATTTTATAATTCGAATTCATAACTTCCTATTTAAATTACATTTTATTTTATTATAAATCAACTCCATTGACATCAATTTTGTAACTAATATATTATTTTAATTATAAATCACTAAAAAAATATAAATGTAAAATATGATAGAGTAATTGCGTTGTTCTCCCTAAATTATAACACAAAAGTATACTTCCCATTTACATTGGCTTTCCAAGGAATGATTAAAGATGACTCTAGCTCTTTATTGTGGGATTTACAATAGCCATCCATAATCGAATTACTTGTGTTTATTGCCCCCACATATAATTCTGTGCACCACGTGTCAAATATATAGCCATAGATGCAAAAGATGAGCTTCTTCTCTACCTCTATTTTTCCTCCCCATCAATAAATATAAACAAAAATGAAGGGCAAAAATAAAGAGGGAAGGAAACCATCAAATAAAGGATAAGCCACTCGTGTTATAAACACCATAGTAAAAGCAATTCTAGTCACAAATATTATAAGACAAAAATTAATTTGCTTCGATCTCCCATCTGCTTATTGACTTCTCATTCAATCATCAAGACCACACAAAACAAAGCTAGTTGATCAATATGGCTTCTTTGAACTTGTTTTTTACTCCGATTACTACTCTACCCAGAAGAAGAGGAGTATGCACAGCCGCAGCCACGGCCGCAAAGAGCTCCGGCGGAAGCAGCGAGGAAAAGGGGCTGCTGGATTTTATTCTTGGTGGGCTACAGAAAGAAGATCATGTGCTCTTGGAAACTGACCCGATATTGCAGAAAGTGGAAGAGAAAAATGGTGGGCGCAAGAATTCCGTAGTTGTTCCACCTCCTAAGAAGAAAGATGGTGGCTTTGGACTGGGGGGATTCTTTGCCAAGAATGAAAAATGACCACTTGGTTCTGTTAGTCAGTTTTTTCATTAAATGCTACATTTATATATTGTGTAATTTCTTCATGATTTATTTAATGTTTTCCCCCCAATGGTCCTTTAATTGTAGTTCTGCTATCTGAATCACTAGATTTAACTTCAAGTTTATATAGGCTTTGAATTTTAAATGAATGAAGTGTTTCAAGAGAACCAATTTTTGGGGTGTTTGGTTTTGGGTACGAGAGTAAGAAATGGTAGCAATGAAGTTAACAATATTCATATATATTTGGTTGTTTGATCACGAGAATAAAAGTATTAAGAAATATCGTCTTTTATTTTTTCACTTGTAATTTGAATATTAAATTAACTAATATTACATTAATATAATAAAATATATTCTTATTTCAAATCGAGAAAAATGACAGAAACTCGTATTTATAACGAGATTTATGATTCACATACTAAGAGAAGTAATTTTAGGGGTAGTTGGACATTATTGACACAACGGTAAGAATGGAAATCAAATGATATCTGGCTGTACTATCATAAACATTCAAAATTAAACAAACTCTCAATATGAATGTAGCAATGGTGAGTCCAAATCGTCTCACAAAAAATGGAGTTTATTTTTGTGCTCAAAAGAAAATGGAGTTTTTGAATGCTTTTAATCTAAAAACTAAAACAAGAAAATAAATGAAGAGAATTCAATTTAAGAAGAATCTTGATTTCGCTCATATCCATCATGAGAATTTTACTAATTTATCATTGACACCAAAGATAATTTAATTTCTATACAAAGTACTAATTGAAAAATTAACCCCGAATTCCAATTCAAAGATTATTCTTATTTCATTTGAAGGTTGGCTAATTTTTAACACGCATTCCAATTAATTCTAACCATTAATTTAATCTATACACGAGCCAAAAATTAATTAATAGAAGTATTAAAATCAACAAGAACAATTAGGCTAATTAAATATAAACACACGCGATTATGTCAATTAGTTGATTATTTTTTCTAAATTCAATAACGCTAATCGAGCAATTATCAACTTTAGTTATTTCACAAATTAAATTAAGCACACGCGGTTAAAATAATTTAGTTGTAGATTAATTCTAATAACTTATTATTCTGCAGCAATAGCAAGTTAAAAACAACAATCATAAATTTAATCGTAGAAAATAATCAATAATTGATATAAAAGTGAATAAGTTCAAGAACAAAAAATCTCACAACATAATTGAATCAACCATGACTTTAATTCTCTCGACCAAGAAAAAGATTTTAGGCACTAACCCTAACTAAAACAAGGAATAAAACGTGTTGACACCCTTCTAATCATTTTACATCGGATATTTATAATGCATAATAGGGTTGCAATCATTGTTTCAGGACATATGTGTGAAATCGTATGAAAAAGAGTCCTGTCGGACGAAGAAATCTGATGTTATCAAAAGACATGTAACATATACTGTCTTGGGCGCACTGTTTCTCAAACCCAACGCATGTGTGCTGCACACCAACTTTGGAATTCTGCTCTCTGGACACAACGCATGTGAGCTGCACAACCCCAACATATGTGCGTTGTGTCCTCCTCTGGCAATTTACCTTTGGTTTCGATTTTGACCTTGATACTTTTGGAATTTGGAAAAGTGCAAAACACAAAAGTTATAGCTCTCTCTCTTAAATTTCCAACGCATCTTAAATCACATCAATTGGATCTCGAACTTGAAAGTTATGCTAAAAATACAAAACAGCATCCGAATAGCGTTATACTTTTAAATATTTCATCCTTGAAATTTTTTTACTAGCTTTGTTATTCAACTCTTTTTTATTTTAACTCTACAAAAACTAAGAATAACCAAATTAAACTCAATAATTACTCAAATCTTTCTTAACATCACATAAAAACGTGGTAAATGACACAAAATATAGCACAATTATGAATTTATCAATATCCATACATGTTGTTGGGTTAAGTATTCTTATAAAAATAATTTTATAAAAATGAAATTATTAGACTTGCCTTATTTCATTTTCCATTTGTGATTCACACAATCAAATTAATGAACTCAATAATATATAATGAAATCTATTCATAGTTTCAAATCAAATAATTGAACGAAATAACAAAAACTCATATTAATAATGAAATTTATGATTCCTATTATGATTACGATTTTCAAATGCAAATCAAGCAGTAACTTAGGTTGATTTTGGGAGTTTAGGAAGGAAGAGAAATGAAGGAAATTTTTTAACAAGGAAGGAAGAGTAAAGAAGGGAAATTTTTTAACGAGGAAGGAAGAAAAGGGAAATGTATAAGAGAGAAGTTTCCTTTAAAACTGAATTTGGATGGAAGGAAATGAAAGGAAGAGAAGAGAAAAGAAGGGTTTTCTTTTGTTTGCGGAGTTTGAAGTGGGTGGAAAAGTCTCTTATACAGGAAAATGGTATAATAACAAATTTATATTATAAAAAAAAAAATTCCTTCCATAAGTGAGAGGAAATGGAAGAAAAAATTACATAACCTTACAACTAATTATAAAATGTCATTTTTTTCTTCCATATATAATACAAAAATATCAAAACAAAGGAGACTTTAGTAAAATACTGAAATTAATATAATTTTCCTTCCAAAATTCCCAAACAATTTGGAGGAACTCCTTTCACTTCTCTTCTCTACTCATTAAAAACTTTTCATTATTTTCTCTTGGATTAAATGTAGAAAACCCCTTGAACTTACACTGTTGCAGTTTACCCCTTTCAACTTATTTAATAAGTACTTTACCCCCTTGCCCCTTGTTTTATAATGTTTTAGGACAAAATTACCCTTACTATTTTAATAATTTTGTTTTTCTAGAAATTCCTCTTCTTACCAATTTATTTATTTTCTCTCATATATTTTTTCCTTTCCTAGCTTCTTACCAATTGTTTCTTGCTACCACTGAACTATTATTCTACTAGTACTTGGTTAGTTAAAAGCTCTGTTTTTTAATTTTTTTACATGTGTATAAATAATTTATAATATAAATAAATTTTTAAATACAAGCAACATGTATTTGAATAGTATAATATGAATTTTATGAGTTTCATTAATGCTATAATTAACAAATAAACAAAATATAAAAGATACAATAATTTGTCAAAAAAATTAAAATATATATTCTAAGTATGCAAATAAATTTTTTTTGTGCCATATCATTCACTATCATATTTTGGTTAATTTTACCGTAACTCAAAAACCGTTATATTAGGCAATTGTGATATTTTCTTACTATATTTTTCCGAATTACACTACAAATAAAAAGTCATACACATTTTTTCATCCTATAATTTTATTTGCATACTAAAATAAAATTTTTAATTTCTTATAGTTCAAAATTTTTGTTTTTCATTTGATTATCTTATTATTAATAGATAATCACAAATTTTATATTATAACAAGATATATTTATTGTATTAAAGTATAATTAATCTGTAAATTAAATTGTTTAAATACATGTGAAAAGTTAAAACTTTAGTTAATTAATTATTAAAAGTAATATAATTATTAGTAGTAGCAAGAAAGAAAAAGTTATTAAAAAAAAGAAAAAGAAAAACAAGATAGAGAAAATAAATAAAATGGAAAAAGAAGAAAAAAGAAAAAAAATTAATAAAATACTAGGGGTAATATTGTCTCAAAACATAAAAGAGTAGTAAAGGGTTTATTAAATAAGTTGAGGGGGGTAAACTGCAACTGGGTTGTAAGTTTAGAGAGGTTTTCTGCATTTAACCCTTTTCTCTTTCTTCCTAAACTCTTGTCTAGGAGTTTTGGAAGAAATATTTCATTAATGTTAGTTTTTTACTTAAAGTGTTCATCATTTTGATATTTTTGTATTATATTTGTCACTTTCTTCAAAATGGGACGACGACACGCCACACATTGGGAGGCGGTGTTCACCCCAAGCATGTAAGGTACGGTACAAGAGCAATAAATAAACCATAATAGATGTCATTAGATTTCAAGATCAACCAAAACGAGACCACAAAGTATATTCAACAACTATTTCCATTACAATCCACGATAACCAAATTACACTCATATACAAGCATCAAACCACAATCCAAACAATTGTCAGAAGTTTGATCACAAGACAAATCTAACAAATCCATAAGCACATAGGCCTAAGCATAAGAACTAACCCCACACTAATATGGTAAACGAAAAACTCTAACTCCAGTAATTGGGGTCCGTACTGTAATCCCCTCCCTAGTCAATACTCGACTTAGGACCTGCTAACATCTCCTGTTGGTTCTCGACTGCAAACAAAGGAGAAAAATAATAACGGAGTAAGCACACAGTGTTTAGTAAATAACATTTAGACCCAATTGTAGATAACACATATACAATCAGTGTAGTAAACAATATACATGACATTTTCAATAATTAAGATACAAATGTTAATCAAAGAGCTCATGGTTCACAAAGGTCTTTCCAACACTGGATCCAGATTTACCTATTATCCTCCCAAGTAGACAAGGCATAACGAAGTATCTATCACTTGTCTTTTCGATAGATTGTGTATAACATTTACGGAGTAGAGTACTCAGTATATTAATTCATTCACTCACTCACAGCCAAATCCATTCAAATGACCCATTGAGCTCTTTACAATAATTATTCATTAATACATAGGACAATAATAAACAAATATCATACATAATGAATACATAATTATAAATGTACTTACCTTAACATTACTCAAAAATAAATATACTTAAGTTAATACCAGTTATTTTAGAGTTACAAAATTAATCATATACAAGGTATTGATAAAAAGGGGTAAACGTTACTTATCTTGAAAATCAATTTCGTAGATGTATCCTAATTTCGGCGGTCTAAAACTCTAACCCCGAATCACCTAAACTAGGAGAGTGGTATATTGTTAGGATAAAAATAGATATAGGGGTATCACTTTTGAGTATCACCCAAATTCTCAAATTAGGTAATAATCGAACACAAGCAAGTAAGGTTGACTTAAATGCGTGAAATATGATAAAAGTTTAAGAATTATGGTTCATAATTTTAAGTATATCACCAGGTTAGGAATTGTCAAAATTCTCATTCAAATCTCACCAAAAACAATAGTTAAAAAGTCGTTTCAAATAATAAATCAAGTCCCAATAGCTCATAAACATATTTGGTAATAAAATCGATTCACAAACAACAAAAATTAAACGAATTAATTTCTTGAGAAACTTGAAATTTAACTTGAAAACCATTTGAAACATTTAGTAATACTTAAAGTGAATTTGGATTTTTATCCTACGAGTATACACAACTCATTTATTTAATTTGGAGGTGTATTTCTAAACTCTTATAAGATTGGAGATTTAGAATTGAAGGATTTTGAGAAAGAAATGGTCTCTAGAACTCACTTGCTTTTTTGGAATTGAAAGTGATATACACGACTGAATAAGGAAGATTCGTGAAGAAGTTTTATAAATGTTTTTAAAATTTATATTTTAGTCTCTAAAGTCATTCTTAAAATTATATTTTTACCTAAAAATTTTAAAAAATATCTTAAAAAGGGTAAAATGATCATTTACAATTGGAAAACGCAGTAAATGGTATCTAAAAAATTATGATCAAATACGAAGATACGTGAAAGGAGTGAAAAGATCGGGTATTACAATATTTGAAAGACAAATATGACATTTCATAATTAATTGTTAGGTAATCCAACTTTTCCTTCCATTTTCCACTTATGGAAGGAAAGTTTTTTTTTTTAATTTCTCGTTTGTAATTTGGATTTCAAATCGATTAATTTATTATTATGATGAAATCTATTCATTATTCAAAACAAATAAGAAAAAATGACATAAATCTATACTGATATTAAAGTTTATGATTTTAATTCCGATTCCGATAAAACATATACACAAGTAGTACTGGTATTTTGAAGCGCCGACCCCTGTACAGGAACTGACTGCAAATGGGCAAGACCAAAAACAACTGCAAATGTAAGACTGTTAATTAGGTAGGTGACCAATTTAACAATGGACATACAAAAAGGACAGACATGCGTCTTCATCACCTGATGAATATGACACAGACCCATCACCACCGACATCTAGAACTTTCATACATTGCAAGACAGGTATTCTCAGCCTACCATAGCATTGACCTATACTTAAGAACACAGCCATATATGCACACAAAATTCTCACATTTACAAACACATGTCATGGGGCTTCTTCAAATTTGGAAACAGTTGCATGTGGGTTTGGTCAATGGTAATACAATTTAGCAAATCGCGTCGAAGTAGGTCCAAAGGTGTCAAATCCTGGCTCCAGCATAGTTACTCTAGGCAATATGTAAGTATCAATATAAATTGATGAAATATGTATCGATAATTTGGTCTGATTCTAGAGAAAGAAAATAACTTACCCTCTAATTGAAAGCATCTACATCAATACTCCTCTACCCTCTTTGATGTGTTCTTGCTAAATCTTCAGCAAGAAGAGATCATTGATAACTAATTGAGTAATTGAGGCTGAAAAGTCTGAAACTCTCACAAGCATCTCTTGCACAGAGTAAGCAACAGTATTATTGTAGCATTTGTAGGTATGCTGATCAATTTCTAGACAAGAACACTTGTTCATGAATCTTAAAGGAAAACTTCAAAATTACACCGCCAACCACACCATTTCTTTAACAATTAAAAGGTGTAAAAAGAGAAAAGAGAAGCAACAAATAAAGAGAATATCATGCATATTTATGAACTTTCTGTAGTATATTATACAATATAAATTCAACCACCACTCTACCGAGCATAATTAGGCCATGGCCCTCAAAATAGCCAGCCAAAGCAACTAGCAACACAGCACACTGAAAATGATTGTTGCACAAGGATATCTACTCCTAGTAACTTACTAGAAATGTCATAATTAATTCTTAGTTTCTCTCCTTGGTTTCAATCATAACAAACTAACAAGAAAATGAGCAATAGGCAATTACCGGATAAACAATGTTCAATAGAACCATAAAATTGTATAAGAGATCTCAATTAAGTATAGCACAATAACTGTTCAATTGGATGAGAAACATTGAGAATCTATTGAACAGTGGAATTTGATGTAGGCAGTAAGAAGAAGAGTTAATAAACTCAATGCAATCATCTATAGCTTCAGCCCGGTGAGAATCAACCGGAGCAACACAGGGCTTTGCTCTTGCTGAGGAAGTTACTTTAGCAGAGCATCTCAGTGGAGATATCATTCGCAGCATTGCCATCAATTACCACCAAGATGCAATGCTGTCTCATTTGAGTGGAAAAAAAGATAATTCCTTATTCTTTCTTGGCATCCTCATGTCTCTTATACACATCTAGATGTGTATAAGAGTTGTCTTGATCAAGAGATTGATCTTGCTGCAAGACTTCTGTTTTTGAAGCTCCTGATGATCAGCAGTAGCATCGATCCAATTCCTCAGATCTTTTCACTTGCTGTCTCTTATTTGTCTGAAAGAATTTGAATCCCTTTATTACTATTAGTAGTTAGAAATAGTTATGTGGAGAGAAAGAAGGGAGCAATCTCTAGAGTATGTAGACTGAAGTGTGAGATGATGGGCTTATATAGAAGTTGAATATATGTGTTTTGAAAATGTGTTTGAAAATAACACTGTTTATACAGGGTGACAAAGACTACTAGAGCTTATATTAGTCTTAATAGAATGAACGAAATCCGATCAAGTATTAAGTTTAATATAAGTTTGGTAGGTGAGTTAATATTCACAAACAATATTGAGTTTGTGGTCTAGAAAATGATTTTCATTTCGAGAAGCCGAGAACTTAAAAACTTAAAAGACAAAAGGTTTACTGCAATCCCGGACTGTCAAAAGAAATGCAGTCAAGAAAAAGAAATTCCAGTTGTGAGTCGTTTAAAGTACAAGTTTCAAGAATGATCTTTAGCTCTTAAAGTCAGCCCTACATCCTTACCTTTAAGTTTTAAATAAATGAGTTAATTAGGACTCGAGCTATTATCTCTAGATTTGCTAAATGTCCCCATTTGCGCTTGCATTAGTTGTGCTATCAGACAGAATTAGAACTTTTAATTTGTACCATAACTAAAGTTTTCAAAGGTTCTGGGTAGAGGATATGTTAACCTATTATAAGTGGAATCTCAAAAGGACCCTCTACTAATCATGGCATTCTATGCTTTACGTTCAAACAACCAAATAAATTACGAGGCAAAGTTCAAGAAATATCCATGAAGCCATATGAGAGCAACACCTATCTAAACAAAATCTGGTGTTGCCCAAACGAAATGGTATTGGTAGACAGCATGGAGTGTTGGGTGGCCTCAAATGTGACAATTTCTAGCCATAGGTCTGTTTATGACGGCTAAAAAAATCATATTTGTAGTGCTATAAACTTAATCTTGGAATTAATTACGAGAAAACCAAAGTTGATAATTCTAACGGGCCAGATAAGAAAATAGAAAGGAATTGAAAGGTTAAAATGTGATTAAGGGGTTACTGGAAAAGTTTCAGAGGAATGTGGGGCTGCAGCAGAATGCCACCACGGAAATGAGACCAATATAAAACGGTCTAAAAAATTGAGTTAAAAATCGTATTTATCTAAATATTTTTTTTTTGGAAAGACCTCCTGTTTGACTGCAGTAAGCTATTTTTTTTTTTTTTTTTTTTTTTTGTGGGTGTGTGTTTGTGTGTGGGTCTGTCGTCTTGTTTTCACCAGCAATCAGAAACCTCAACTCCAGAAAGCAACATAGATATTTCGTCTCGTATCATATCAAAATATCAGCATAATTGAATCTCCAGCCTTATCACGTCCATATTCTGACGCTAAAAGTTGACCCATTGCATCAAGAAACAGTAGAAATTATAATCATCTCTGTAATTATGCCGCTGAAACAACTCAATTGAAATACTATTAATAAAAACACCACATTCCAAAGAAAGAGGAGAAAGTTTCAAGCGTATAGAAAGCAACCCCAGCTGCATCAGCATCTGCATTGCACCGGCACCAGCAAGCAATCAGTACCTGAATTCCACCTGTCTCAGCTAAAATACTACCGTAGAACCTGACATGGTATAATTGGTGCAAGTCCACCAGAATATCTGTTATGGAAGATACAGTGGGACATAAGAGCATTTACAAACATTCTTTGATAACCCAAATACAGCAAAAATGATGTATATCGACTCTGATACACTACAAATTTCATCCTATGAATGTCATGGCTAAGTATCATGAAATAAGCTCTACCCATGTAAATCTATTTCACAAAGAGATGAGAAGACCCTGATACTACTAGCAATTTAACTCATCTGCAGCAAAACTTTATCAATTTATTCTCTTTCAACATAAAACAAGCCCATACAGTAGATATTTCACTAATTTATTAACTTTGGCACTAAGAACTATAATCAAAGTATATAGTTGCAGCGACTATTCTCAGATTACTAAGTACACCACCATATTCTGCACAACATTTAGTGGGATGACCGGAACAAGCCTATGACTTGGGGAATGAATACTCGTATAGAATGGTATCATAAGTTAAAGAGTTGCCCAATACTAAGAAAATAAAGCTGCATGTCCAAAGCAACTTAGTAATACAATCAAGTGCTCTTTCTCTCAATCCAAAGATGCTGATAAATGAGCAGCCTTCAGTCCTGGCAGAATCAGATCTTTGACTGTTGCCCTTCGCACAAGCTATCATGGGGTAAAATTATGCTATTGAAAAATGGGACTGGATGGATGTTAACGTGAACCCAATTACCTTACTGAAATATACAAGGTTGAACAGGTAAGTTAATGCCAACCAGAAGATGTGCATATCCTGGGAAGCACAGCATGCTGAGTCATAAAACTTTCATTTACTTGATATGGGAGATTGGATTTACTAAATCATGAACAATTCTGCAGGGGACCATGATTAAGCAACTGCTGTCATCGGGACCTGATTGCAGTGGTCCGCGATCAAATTGCACTGTCTCAATAAATTATCAAGATGCTCTGCAATGCAACGACGAATTAGTCAACCATTCTTATACACTTCTAGACTTGTGTATAAGAGACTTTTCCTTTTCTCTTAAACAAAAAAAGAGACGGAGCAAACTATTAAGCCTTTATGATCTCTTCAAAATAGCACCATGTACAAGTATGTTTTACATGAATATACCCACTGGCAAAGGGCACATAGCAACCCTTCCTAATCCTGACCCCCAACCACCATTCCCTTCAGGCCTGGGCACCCCACACACACACCCCCAGCCTATTCTCTCCTAGTTTCCTGTCCCTTACCTTTCAACTGCATCAATTGGTTGAGTCAATGTTGTTGAATAATAGGATAATTACTTGTGCAAGAATAATGATACAGGTTATACAAATATGAATGAAGCAAAACTTGCAATTGTACCTTCCAACTGGGCCCCCAGTCCCTCCAGGACAGTAGGATTGGCACGCACAACTGAGAGTGCCACTTCAAGAGCAGATTGCAGCAGAGTTTTCACCTCTCTTTGGACAAGTTCAACAAGATGCCCCTATTAACTCTGTCTCTTGAAAAAGAAATTTGATTTTTTGCTAGAAGTAGAGAAAGACTGGAAACAGTCAAAAAACAATATATACAAGGAAATTTGGAGGACCTGATCCCTTCCCCAAGGCATGGACCCTGTGTCATCCATTCCACCACCAGAAAGAGTTGCCAATGAAACAGGACCTACGGTCTCATTCAGACCATATTCAGCAACTGCCTTGTAGGCCATGTCAGTTGCTCGCCGTATATCATCAAGTGCACCCGTAGATACACGTCCTGAATATATTACCTCTTCAGCTGCACGTCCACCAAGAAGAGTAACCAAGCGTCCACGTAACTCGTCAACGAAGAGCAAATATCTGTCCTCATTGGTTGGAGGAATATATGTAAACCCTAATGCCCCTCCAGATCTTGGCAAAATGCTCAGCTTCTGAAAATCAACAAGATTTTTGGAATTTAACTGCAGAATTTTAATCGCCTCCAGAGAGAGAGAGAAAGAGAGAGTCCCATGGGCCATGGCTCGACATGAAACATTTACCTCCACCCGTGGCTGTCCTGAAAGAAGATTTGCAACAGCAGTTCCAACCACTGCATGACCAACTTCATGTCGAGCAACTACAGCTTTTTCACCACCCTGTAACTTGGCAGACTTTTTTTCAATTCCCTGTAAAATTGACACTGGACTATATAAGGCTCACCATAAAGAAAGAACAGCTCACGGTTACTATGAAAGTAAACATTATATAAAAACAACAAAATCATTAGATGCAGATTGCATTATTCCCAATCCCACTATTAGGGCCCCACTACCAGGGCCCTAGTATCATATTGGCTATTCACTAAAATCGTCACAAGCACACGAGAAATAATGGCTGCAGGAAAGAGACTAACCGCTATTGACCTCTCCACAGCTTGAATAAAATCAATTTTCTCCACAACCAGTTTTGTTTGCCTTCCAGCCAACAGAGCAGCTTCATTTACCAGGTTTGCTAGATCTGCCCTGTACAATGCACAAAATAAAAAATCAGTTATATCCAAGTTTCACAAATTTAGTGTTTTCTTTTTAAAAAAAAAAAAAAAAACTAGAATGTCCTAAATGCGAATTAAATTAGAAAAGGAGAATGATTACCCGGTGAAACCAGTGGTCATTGAAGCAATACCACCAATATCAACATCCTCTGCAAGAGGAAGCTCTTTTTTAGTAATATGAACTTTCAAAATGGCTTCTCTTCCAGTCCTATCAGGTGCTTCCACCTAAAGCAAAAGGAACTCCAACTTATTTCTGAGACAAATTTAATGGAAGGTGTACTTTTAACTTCAACAACCTTGTACTGAAAAATAGGACAGGAACAGTTTACGAACCGTAACTACACGATCAAACCTCCCAGGCCGCCTAAGGGCTGGGTCCAAGACATCTGACCGGTTAGTTGCTCCTAGAACTATCACGGCAGAGTTACTGTCAAATCCATCCATCTCCTGCAGCAAATTACTAACCCGTCAATCCACCCACCTAAGCCAAATATATCCCTCAAGCAGACAATCCACCATGCTAAAACCTTACCGTGAGCAATTGATTCAAGGTTTGTTCTCTCTCATCATTGCTGACAATCCGAATCTACACATCAGCGGATTTTTGCTACAGCATCTATCTGCAAATCAAGAATATTGAAAATAATCTTCTAATATGGCCTAAGACATCAACATGGTCTGTACACGAACATAGAGAGACAAACCGTGGACAGGTAAAAACCAGAGGGGGAGAAAAGGGTGAAAATAAAAACCTCATCTATAAATATTATTGATGGTGCCTCTTTCTTTGCTCGAGCGAACAGGTCCCTAACACGGGATGCTCCCATGCCAACATACAATTCTACAAATTCACTCGCTGAACAACTAATGAAGGGTACCTCAGCTTCCCCAGCAACCGCCTTTGCTAAAAGTGTCTTACCTGTCCCAGGGAGACCCACCTGTAATAAAATGAGAGGCGTATTTACAGTTGAAACATCAAAATCAAAAGAGAAAGCACAATGATCCAAAACTTAAGTGGCCTATCCCCATTAGATATTTGCCCTATGCATGCAATGCCATAATCTAGAAAGATAGGTTATAGCTAGATCGTTTACCATAAATAGAACTACAAGACCATTTCAAAATCAACAGGTACAAATCCAACTGAGTGAAGAGTAAATCCTCCAATTCAACTAGAACTTCCTCTAAGTGAAAAAACTAGGATCAGAAAACTATCCATATGAACATCTCTGTAATCAAATAAACGAAGAAAGAGTTGTTTAAAAGGGCCAAACAAAGAGGAGGAGGAAAATAGGCATGTATAAATCTCAAATCTCAATATTCAGGCTGCACCAATCATGTTTATAAAAACCAATAAAAATGAAGTATCTCACTACTACTACTTCAAAAGTCAACCTTACCAGGAGAACACCTCGAGGAGGACGTGCACCAAGTCGTACGTACCTCTCTGGATTCCTGAGAAATTCCTGTAATAAAAAGAGCATATAAAGATCATCCTTTTAAAGAAACCAAACTGTAAAAGTAGAACTAGTATTACATATGTACAAGATAATAATAAAAATCTGAAGAATGTTTAACACACCACAATTTCTTCTAGCTCTTCCTTAGCCTCATCAACTCCTGCAACATCAGCAAAGGTAATTGTTTCCCCTTGTTCAGACACTTTTGAACCACCAGAACCGCCAGACTTGCGGTTTCTGAGCTGACCTGCTGTATGCTGAATAAATGCAGAAAGTGAACAGTCTAATCAGTAGCCCTAAAATACATTTCACAGGATTGATAATAGGGTATTGAGATTCACACCTGAGAAAAGCTCACAGGGAAGCGGTGAAGAAGTCCTGCAAGCACAGCAATATAAAACAATGCTATCTGCAATGCATTGGCAAATGTTAGATCTCATAGAATTGGTTTTGAGTTTTTGAGGATGACGAAAACTGCAATTACATGGTCACCTAAGAAATATATGGTATAAAATACACTAACCTAGAGGTATGAATAATAAAGACATGCACAAAGCCATTTAACAGATTATATTGACATATAGGAATACGGGTAGTTGCACCTTAATGATCTGGCCAGAAGAGCCAGACCTTAAAAGTAGCTAAATATCAAAACTAAAGGTAAAGATGGAAAGAATTGTAGCTTAAGAATTGAGATTTAAAAAATAACATCCAAGTGTTGCTAGGAACTGTAAATCTTGCTTAATACAAAATGAGAGAGAAGAAAAGCATTATGTTTTATATATGTACAGTAATCAGAAAACTCCTATCACAAGTCTAAGCTACTTTATTCATGATCAAATTTTCATCCACAATATTTCGTCAAAGTTGAGCTATCACTTGTAGCCATTACTAGGTTAGAGGCACTCAAGGAAAAAGGAAAAGAGAATATCATATGCGCAATGCATTCAAAACTTCCCACTTCTGCTAAAGGCTTATTTTTCCTATTTGATTCTTTCACAGAGACGATTCATTAATTTGTAACATTAAAGTTGTAACTTTGAGTACAGTAGTTTCACCCAAACAAGTGATACAAACCAGTGCCAACTCCAACCACACTGATATCAAAAATAAAATAAGGTGACAGTTATAGCATCACAATAACACAGTACTAAATCATTTAACTTAAATCATACAGATTAGCAATTAAGTTTATACTTTTAACAAGTCCGCATCCACAAAGTAGGTGCTTTAAACATATAATTCTAACACCAAGAAGCTTACCAATGCAGAATTCATGAACCCTCCAGACCTCTTATCTGGGGACCCAAATTCCACATCATTCTCAAGCATTTTCTCATAGGGAGTCTTGATGTCATTCGGTCTCGTGGTCGTATACACCACCCTCTTCGTGGGGCTCACGCTACGCAACAACGACTCCGATTCTTGCAGCTTACTACTGCTAATTTCACTCTCCACACCACCACCCAATTCAGCAGCACCCTTCAACTTGTTTGTCTAATATACACATCCATCAACCTCCACCTTCTGCACCTGATTACTATTAATCTTACTCAAGAAGTCACTATACGGAACGCTCAAGAACGTAGTCATTTTAGAATTCTTTCTTTGAAGGAATCCCATGTCGAATTCTCTCATAACATTACATAACAATCCCTAATAGCAACATTTGAATTGAAACATAAGAATCTTTCAGCTTGCAGCTTAATTTTTTCTCTTCTAATATTATTCCCTTTGACCACCACCAATTCCCTTTCCCTTGTTTCTCCCTCCTCGAAGAACCAGTACCCGCACCCGAACCCGACGCGGCACCACCCGTACTCGAACTCTTCCGGGTTTCACCACCTTTCGATTCCCCTTTATCAGTAGAATCCGTATCCTGCTCGCAGGAGCTGTTGGCCCGAACCCGAAAACCATCTCTCAGCTTATAGAGCTTTGAATGAAATTCGTGGGAAACCCTCGATTGTTGTCGAAACGTCGTCAAATTGGGTGTGAACGAAAGCGAATTCCGGTTAACTGATCCGTATCGATTGCATAAGAAACTGCGATGGTAAATATATTTGAAATTGGGGCGGTAATAAAGAGCAGGGAAATTTGACGGTGAAAAATTGGCCGTAAAGGTTCGAGTGGAGTCGCCATATCCGAGAGCCCGTGGAAGAATGAGAAGAAGAAGAAGAAGAATCTATCAAACTGAATATACAGAAATCATATCTATGTATGGGGTGTGTGTGAGAGAGAGACAGAAAGAGAGAGAGTAGAAAGAATGTAGAGTATCTAATGCTGCAGATGAGATTGAAAAAGTATAGGTAGAAGGAAATGTGTGCGCCGTTGGATTTGCAGCGAGAAGGCGGTTTTGGGCCGTCAAATTAGCGCATGCGTTAACATAGTAGTATATATTTTGAGAATTTTACAAATATAATTATTGATTTTAAAATTTTATATAATATAAAATTTTAAAATATTTAATATTAAAAAAATTTCTCATATATTTTGATTTCTTGTTACAAGACTAATGTATAATAGATTTTAGCGGTTGAAACAAGCAAGAAAATTAACGTAGATAAATATACCAAAAGCCAAAAAGTCATCCTCAAAAACTTATGATCAAGTTCTAAATTTTATAAAATATTACTTAAATCAGCTATTGTAATAAATTTTATAATATTTAATTCATAATACAAAGTTTATAAGTAGAGTCAAATATTACATCTAAGTATTTACCTTATAATTATGGTTTGTTTGATAGTGTGGAGTAATAAAAATCTCTAGGGTTGTAATCTCTACTAGATTGTAGTATCAATGTGGAAAGGCTATGGTTGGTGCAATCTAGGCATGCTTGTTTTAAAGAAAAAAAAGAAAAAGGTTTAGATTAAAAATATCTTATTACCTAATTAAAGTTAAAATAACAATAAATTTTTAATAATTTATAGTAATTTTTTATTTTTTACTATACAAGGAATTGTTACCGATAAGATTCAAAACCGAATGTTTCCGTATGAGATGTTCAACCTTTGTAATATATTGTGAGGAATTGTCAAACATTATGGAGATTTACATGCATAGCTATACTCTCATTGGCATTTTAGAAGTCGAAGATTATGTGACAACCACAAGTTGCTTTGCTTGAGTTGGATTTTTACATGGCGAGGGCCAAAAAAAAAAAATTGGCTGTTGTAGATTGAGGAAGATATGATATTTTCCTTCCTCTTTTTTCTTTAGTTGTGAATAAGGGGTTGGTGTAGAAACAAATTATTAATAGTCAATTTTATAAATATAAGTTATTATTAAGTTCATAAAAATAGGCAAGTTGTTAATCTAATATTATTAACATGAATAATACTCCATTTCAATTTTCATATTTTAAACAATTTTTTTATTTTTATTATTGTGTAATAGAAATAAATAGCTTTCTTGTGTTAATGATAAGTTGAAGAACGGATAGAACAATTGCCTACCAATCTTGTCCTTCGTTGTTTTTGCGAGGGGTATTTGTTGGATTAGTTATGACAAAATAATGAAGAAAATTAAGAAATTTTCTGGAGTAATTGTTGAGAGCTAAAGGTCAAGCCATCAAAATTGATTATCAGAGAGAGTGTAGGTCCCCTCCCTTCTCTTTGTATTTCTTCTTTCTGATAATGGTCATTTGAGGTTTTATTTTATTTTATTATTTTTTTTTGGGATATTTTCAGATATCTTGTGTCTTCTATTATTCTGTCCATGGCCCATGATATCTTATCTCATGGCATATCTTGTTACAACCTTATACGTGATTAAATCAACATGAGTTGAAAAAAAAATATTCTGTTTTTCTTTTTTGTATAAATAAAAATCTCAAACTTTTATTAACCAAGTTTACTAGTATTTATATTTACATTCTACGAAATGTAACAAAATGTGGTTTCTTATGAATCATAGATTAATTAGAATGGTTTAGGATAGAATCTTTATCAAACAAATTGTTTGGTTAGCAATATAAAGTTATGGTAACTTCTATATTTGAAAATTACCTAATTGTGTCTATATTACTTCTATATGTTACTAATAAGTAAATTTAATTTCAAGGGTTGTTAAAGTAAATTAATTTTCAATTCAGAATTTCACTTAAATTTTTATTTATACAAAAAAGAAAAACAGAATAAAAAAAGAAGGTGAACTATGAAGTGAATTATTTTCTTAAACTATACTATAATCTTTGCGACATCCTGATTTATGATCTTGTACATAGTTTCCACGAAAATAGGAGAAATATATAATACAATAGCCTGAAAGAAAGGAACCAAATGAGCTACCAGCCAAAGAAAGATTTTCTAAATTATTTCATTAGCCTCTAATTTAATGGTGAAAGCAACAAAATTCATTCATCAACACTCAAATCCATTCCTTTCTCAATAGTGATGTCTCTTCTTTCATAACAAACTCGTTTGTGGTCACTGATTTTTTTATTTATTTTTTATTTTGTTTTTGAGTACACAAATTCAACCACGCTCGCTTTTTTCCCCCTTCTTTTTTCCTTTTGATTATTCCTTCGGGAATTAATCCATAAGGATTAAATCTTGTTTGGATTATTGAAGCATTAGAAGAGAAAAAATTAGATGCAAAAGGTGAAATATTCTTAGAAATAGAAATGGCTGCTAGTGGCAAGGATGTTGAAGGTTGCATGCAGAGAGTTCTTCATGTTTCATTCAAATTTGTTTGGAATACTATGAAAACTCACCCATATATTTCATGTACTTCGATATTCCTAGGACTTCTCTATACATGTTTTCCCTCATTTTTTTGGCTTTTGGTATATTTATCTACGTTAATTTTCTTGCTTGTTTCAACCGCTAAAATCTATTATACATTAGTCAATGCCAACAAGAAATCCCAAATAGATGAGAAAAATAGTGATTCAAAACCTCCTAGGAGGAGTAGACTTGTGAAAAATGATGTGCATGCTCATTCTGTTAGACGAAGAAGATCCAAAGAGTTCATGAGAGATGATGAGACAAAAGAGGAGGAGAAAAACACGGTTGGTATTTTCATCCACCTTCAACAATGTTATAGTTGATAAAAATGCTTTAATAGAAGAAAACCCGAAAGAAATTCGAGAGGTAGAAGTGAACTCCGTATTTGGCCAGGCTGAACGTTCTTCATCCAATGGTTCGCCAATTTTAAGGCCTGGATTTCGCGATAAATCCCAAGGAGGGTCCCGCGAAAGTTCAGAAGAGGAAGATGAACGCTTTAGAGAGGAAAATAACAAGCCTGTGCAGTGGAATGAGGATGATCAGAAGAATCTGATGGATCTTGGAAATTCTGAGATCGAAAGGAACAAGAGGTTGGAGAGCTTGATTGCAAGGAGAAGATCGCGGAAATTGTTGAGTCTTCAGGTGAGGAGGACACTGATGAATTTGGACAACATTCCAAATTTTAGTCATATTACTCCTTTAATGGTACCAGGAAACAATCCTTCTCTTGCCACCACTCCACCATGGCAGTTTTCTCCGATGCCCGGTTCAGCTCCTTCTGTTTTGATACCGAATGCAGAACCCTTTTGACATTCCTTATGAACCACACGAAGAGAGACCAATTGTTAGAGGTGGTAGTTTTGATGAAGAGTTCATGCCATTGCAACAGAAGGATACGTTATGCAGGCATGAGAGTTTTAGTTTAGGGCCTTTTTTCCGAGGAGAATTGAAGCAAGATCGACAAGAGACGTCTCGGTTTTGTGACTCTGCAATGAAGCATAGAGATTTTGAAGTACTTGAGGACTCAGAAATAGAAAGTCAATTAGGTGAAATGCTACCCTAAACCTATCACAGAAACGAAAAACATGCACACAAACACACGAGAAAAAACATCTCTTAAGTGAGTTTCTATTTATATGCCTGAATGTAAATTATAACTGTTTGACTGCAGATCAAAAAGACAATGACAAGACCATTGAAGTTGGAGACCATACTTGCACGCAAGAAGATGTCCAGAGCCCAGAACAGGGGCTGGACCTAGTAGATGATAGTCAGGAACAAGAAACCAATGAAGTAAAGACAAAGTCGATGCTATCTGATGATTTATGTGGCAAGTCAAGCTCTGCATCATCATCTGAAGCGGAAGAACAATTCTCAACAGTAGACAAAGATGCAATCTTGAGATTCTTATCCTCTTCAGTTGCCAGGAACATTTCCACAAATAGGGACAGGAGGAGTAACATGGAATATGATTTAAATAACTGCAGTCCATCCAGGTCATACAAGAACAAAATGGAGGAACGTTTCTTTTTTGCTGATAAGGCATTTCGTCATAGCCGAACATGTTCCACTGCTTCTGACTTGCAGGTTGAGGTTTCAGAAATTAGTTCATCTCCATTAACAGTTGACAGCAGCATCTCATCCCATGATGAAGAAGTTCCAGTTTATGAAGGGAGAATGGAAGGCGAAATCACCTCTAGCAGTGAAGACATATCAGCAGCAGTATCTGACAGATATGGTGGAGTAGATGAAAGTGAATCAAGATTAAGGGACATACATGAGGTTAGTGAAAATCTTACACCATTGAGGTATCAAGTGCCAAAAGTTCTGAGGATCCTGTTGCATTATATGAGCTGGATGAGAAAATGATTGAAGAAGCCCCGACCCCACATACACAGTTATATGCAAAAGTTGAGTTACCTGATGGAAGCCACGACCATGCATCAGGTGTGAAATTCAAGAGTTAAAAAAATTTAAAAAAAATTTTAAAAAAATTACCAAATGTCTAATGCTTCTGATAAATTGCATGCAATCACATGTGAAACTTTGACTTTTCCAGTTCACAGGAAAGCACAGCAGTTACCAGGGGAAGTGATGACAAAACCTTCTCAGAACGGTGTTTCTAAAAACCCAGAGGTGAGTAATCTTTTCCAGCATTATAATACAATAAAGACTGCTAATTTGAATGAGACTGATATAACAAATTTCCTCAAAGCTGTCAGTAGATGCATTAGTACTTTCATGTCAAATTTGGCAGAAAGAAGGAAACACTTTATATGTGGAATTGAGTGAGGGAAGTCAATGTTTCTATTTTAAATAGACGCTATCACATGACATTCTTGCTTTTGCTCATCTATATCAGGGTGATAAACATTGTCTATTATATCCAATGATCATTGGAATCAATAGTGCCTTGTGATTTTTATTGTTTAAAACTCACTAATTTGAGATTGCATTAGGTTGCCAATAGCCTTAGCACTGGATTTGTCCTATCACTTCACAAGTTTCTTGTCTTCTGCCTTCACTTCAGTAATTGAGATCTTAATATCTGTATGAACCGATTATTTTGTCTCACACAAAAACAAAGAGACAGAGAGAAAAAGCTTAGGCTTTTAGACTTATTATTTATCTTATGTCATATTGAACCAGAAAGAATCCTATTCCTCTGAGAATACCGAGAGGGAGGTTAAGAGAACTTATAATGCTGGTGATTCAAGTGTACTCCAACATAATGATGCAGAGAGCTTCAGCATTGGAGACAAAGATAGTGGAGCTGATGCATGGATACAAGAAGGCGGAAGGGGGCATGCATCAGAGTGGTCCTTGACAAGCAGTCCAACATATATTGGATATACTGGAGACATAATGGATATAATGGAAGACCAGGAAGAGGTATTTGCATACTATAAAGCAGTTGGCGAAAATGAGAATCCTAGAATATCTGGAGGAGAATCAATTAATGTGTCACCGCATGAAAATCTGGATGTGGTCATGCCAGTTGAGGAGCATGACACTCCAGAGTCAAATCAAGATAATGAAGATGAACAGACAGCAGAACATGGATTTCCTGGAGTTAATAATAGAAATAATGGTAATCCATTATCAAGATTGCTGCCACGATTAGTGGTTCAACAAGTTCCTATTGCTTCCATTATATCCTCATCTCCTCGATCGGTATTGCAACCAAAGTTTTCAATTGATCAGAGCTGTTTATCCAACTATAATGAGGAAATGCATATGGATCTTTCAAGAGTTCTACACACCGATGGCAGAAAGTAATATCCTGAATGAACATAGAGGAGAAAGTTTCACTTCTCATTGCTCTTCATACCACAACATTGTTTATGGAGGATCCAACATCTCATGTATTGCATGGTAGAGATCCTATATTACAGCAGGTCAGTCACTAAGAAACAGAGATGCAGATTTCAGTGAAGTGTTTTCTTTTCTAATTACTTTGTTTCTTACACACTCTTGTACTTCAAAACACAGGACTAGAGTTCTCTAGTTTAATTTTCTTATTCTTCATAACCTCATGATTACTCCAAAGTAGTATATATCTACAACACTTGCCTGATAGAAACAAGATTGTTTAACCTTAGCTTTATTTCATACTTAATAGGAATGCTCTAATCCTTCGACGACATCTATGGAGGAAGACAACTTAGGTGGATCTGGGAGTGAATTCACGGTTCATGAAAATGAAAGGGGACAAACTGCACTCGACGATTTTCCAACAACATCAACTGAGGAAGTCAACTTTACTGGATCTGGGAGTGGACATGCAGATCATGAAAATGAAAAGGGGCAAAATGAGTACTCATCGATTTTTCTGGAAGTATTAGAGACAGCAGGAGTAATCCTGAATCATCTAGAAGTCAATTGAATACCAATGGACGAATCCAGTTCGGGAATGTCGAAAAAGAATGATGAAGGGTCTGAGGAACATAATGAACATGAAGCTCCACCCTGCTTTTGCCAAACAGACAGCTCAAGTATGTTAAACAAGTTTCTCTTACACTTCAGCTAAGGATCTTTTATTAGATATATATTCTTCATTTGACTGTCTGACACACACACACACAAAAAAAAGACTAATGAGACAATTTGGAATACAGATGTACAATTAGAAAGAACACATTAATTTCCTCTTCTTTTGCTCCTTTTTCCTCAGTTACAAGACGCTTATCTACTTAACACATATTCCATCTTTGTAAGTACTAGCAGAAACTCATTTTTTTTCTAATTTCCACTAACATCTGTAACAACTTAATCTTTCTTCTTAGATTATATCTCAAACTATCAAAACTTGCAACACTACTATAAAAGAGTCAAATTAGCATTTCCAACTAATACTAGTTCTACTTGTCAGGAATCTGCCAAACTTCCAGTGAGATCCAGTGAAGTCACAAGAAATCCCAGTTATATGAATTGCTATGTTCGGGAGACAGAAAGATGTTTCGAAAGATTTTTTGAGGAATTTGACTCTTCTTTCAAAGATTAATTAGACCAGGTTCCACAAACTAACTAATGTAACAGTCTTGAATACCCACCGGTTAATCAACATGCCATTGCCAACCAGAAGTTGATTTACCAGTAAAGGATTATAGGCTCAAGAAAAGCATCAAACGATAGAAACTAATTTGTTGCATATGTTGTTAATGATGTGCGATTATTTTTTAATTTTTTTTAAAGAAATTTTATTTAGTCTAGGAAACATAGAGCATGTAGAAGCTGAGCATATTCAAATGGATAAGGTGCTGCTGGGATCAGGTTCAGGTTTTGTGTTTGTGGCTTTGTGCCTTTGTGGTTCGACTTTTTAAAAGTTAGCCCTGTCTCTTATAAGATTTTTTGTGTAAAATAATGTAAAATCATTTCTTCACCATACAATGATACAAGTCGGAGTAACAAATAATATCAACCATCAATACCAAGTAGCAATAGGGATTGACTCAACAATCAGTCATAAAATAAAATAAAATAAAACTCAAGATTTGACTCTCGTTCAACGGCATATTTACGTTAGGATGAGGGTGGACAATTCCCCCAATTTTGAAAAATTACAAATTTGTCTAGTAAATTTCTTGATTTTTATAGTTTATCTTACATTTGCTCTCCTGAAATTTTTTATAATTTGCTTTTCTCTTTATATTGCCCCTAATTTTTTTAAAATTATCTTTACCTTTTAAATTCCTAAATCATTTAAATTTTTACCATGATTTTATACAAAAATGTAAAAGATCCCTATAAGAATAGGGAAAATTTAAAAGATTATGGAGTTAAATAAAAAATAATAATTTCACATTGTCCGTAAGAAAGTGGTTGACCCCCTACCCTGATGTTGGCTCCGCCCTACTCTTGCTGCCTTAATTCCTTATTTGGTTGGCAATAATGTAAATACCACTATATATAAATACGCGTATGTGTGAAAGAGAAAATCTACACTTTTTCTAAACTTTTTTATGAAAAAAAAAAAAAAAAAATTATTTATAAAATCACAAATTCGTAGCACTTGTCTAATCTTGTCAAATCATAACCCTGATTTTAAACCTTCTACCAGATTTTTTTCCTTCTTATCCAAAATTAGTGATATATCAGTATGGTTCATTTGTTACTTTGTATTTGTCATTTCGTATCCAAAATTAGTGACACATTAGTACTTTTTACTTTTCATTCTGTATTTGTCATTTCGTATAGATGAACTCAAATAAAAATCAACCATCAATTTTTTAAGAAATTGTCGAAATTTTTTTAACAGATGTCAGATAACCACATACTTTGGTTTCAAGAAACGAAACCTTCCATCAATAAATTAGTAATTTGCAAGCTGTGCAATTAGCTTTGACAGAGGAAATTCGTTTCCTATAATTTTCGTTATCCACGTCTGTTTAGCATTACGTACTGAAATTAAATAAATAAATAAATCACGAATGACCTTACTAATTAAGAAATTAAAGATAATACACCAATTTGCAAATGTTATTTTAGAAGGCAAACCTCATTTTGGTACTCAATCGATGCTGATCAGAGTAATGGCTGGAGCGGCAGGTGCTTCTGAAGTTGCACAACAGAGGAGGAGCCACCCTTCCAGAAAAAACCGTGCCGGACCGGCCGGGCCGGTATTGGATTAAGCAATTACCAATTACCAAGTCCTTTTAATTCGTGATAGAGAAAAAGGCATGCGATTTGAGAAAACGCATGCAATGTCATATAGCTGATCTTTGTGAGATTTGTTGAAATACCAAATTAACTTTAATATCATGACAATCAACGTTATCATAATCTGGATCCTTCCTGTTATCAACAAGAATATAAATTAAATATTAAATGGGAAAGCGTACCTGAATCTATAAGATGTGATTCTTGAATATCGTTCGGATGTGATTCTTGAATATTGTGGTTATTAATCTATAAGATGTGATTCTTGAATATTCGGATGTGATTCTTGAATATTGTGGTTATTGATATTCCAAATTACTATGTATGTATTTTATGTATGTATTTTAAATAATAGGGTTTCAAGAAAAGTAATACAACACAGAATTTGGGAACCATAACCTACATATATATCCTTATTCTCTTAGGTTTTACCCATCATAAAACAAGAAATAAGATTTTAGGGTATCTACACATAAAAACCCATACTAATTAGATGACGTAGACCCATTTATCTTAAACTTTAATAGATCACTTTATATTAGGACAATTAATTATGCTCGCACATATTACACAATTAATATATATGTAAATGTCCAAAACTCAACATTCTCTCACTTGGACTACATATATAGTATTGTATAAAACCTTATAAGTTCAAAACTTATAGCTATCATGACCATAGTCATCCCCGAACAATCTCGTCCATTAATCATGTCACTATCATAAGATATAGGATTAAGACAATTTTCGTTACATTAATCGTAACTAAACCCATTCTTAGTCACATACATCAACACAACCAAATGACATAGATCAAGTATGAATGTGTAGCATAAAAATTACATGCAATGTGATTTTAAACATGTCTATTTTCAACTGAATGTAGATTTTCTCTTTCACACATACGCGTAGTTATATATGACTGTATTGATATCAAGCAAAATCAGAGTCAGAATACCCAATGATTTCTAATTTATTTAATCTCCTATATGTGAGTATGTAATGTTTTATTTTTTGAAGATACCGCATGACTTTTTTGGCTGCTATCTATTGAATCATACTTGTTTCAGCCTTATCGTTTTTTACAAAACGCTTTTCAATTTTCATAAGAAACTCTTTGGCAGTTCAAGATTTTCGGACACATCGCCCCTGAATTTTCCAGAATTGCACGTTTCATAATCATAAGACTCGTGCGGTTTGAACGATCCAACTTCTCATAGTTTTTTTTTTCATAAATTAGAAATCATTGGGTATTCTGACTCTGATTTTGCCACATCTCTTATATAAGGTCTAGATCCATGCAACCAAAAACGATCATTACGTTCTCTTTCCATTCCTTAAAATTGGTTCCATTCAACATAGTGATGGAATTGATATTGACAGATATCATAGAAGTAGATGTATTTACTGAAAATTGAACAAAATAATATATTGACCTGTTTCTTATTCTTAAATAATAAATTATAGACAGTATTGATGTATATAGTATATAGAATATATATAGATGTTCTTATTAATATTCATGTTTTTAGATTCAATATTAACTTGTAAGTGGTACTCTTGGTGTAGTAATCAAATATTGACAATAAATCCTGTCAAATAATAAGTCTATCTTTGGACTGACTTATTATTCACATGAAATATCAAATAATTGTCACATATTTATTACTATAAGTGTATATATAATTCGGCCAAATATTAACCTTCCTTTGGGTCGATAAATATTCGCATGAATTACAAATACACAATCATCTTAATATTTTAAGATAAATTGACTTACACAAGAGGGACAATTTTAATAACATGTTATGTCAATCAATATATTTTTAAACATTAGACATTCTTGAATTTAATTATTTTACCAAATATTTTTTTTTTAAAAAAAATGACCATAATAGTTTTATTGGTCATGAACTAAGTTCATGACGTTCCTTAATTCTCTTTTCTTTTCTTTTTTTTAACATTCCTTATTGGTCATGAACAAATATGTTCATGAATTAAAAAAAAATTGGTAACACCTTAATCAAAAAAAAAAATTTACCTTTGTTTTTTTGTTTTTAATTCTTATACCAACAAATTCAAAAGAAAAAAAAAATTAAAACCAAAATTTTATCCAACAATTTAATCTGAATAAATATAAAAATTATTGGACCCAAAATCTTAAATCTGTAATGTAACCACAATTATTTTTAAATACAACAAATTAAATCACATAAAAAAAATTGTTGAATTCAAGAACTAAATCCATAAGAAATCACATAATAAATCAATTAATGAAATGGCCGACTGATTTCTTAATGAGTATGTGTAAAGATACTCTTATACCACTTGTTGAAATACCAAATTAACTTTAATATCATGACAACCAACATTATCATAATCCGGATCCTTCATGTTTAATCAACAAAAATATAAATAAAATACTATATGCGAAATCGTACCTGAATCCATAAGAATTGATGTGATTCTTGAATATCAGGATGTGATTCTTGAATATTGTGGTTATTGATCTTCTAAATTACTATGTATATATTTTAGAGAATAGGGTTCTCACTTTTCTGATGATGGGATGTCAAGAAAAGTAACACAACACAGAATTTTGGGACCATAACATATATATATATATATACACTTTCCTTATTCCCTTAGGTTTTGTCTATCATAAAATAAGAAATAAGATTTTAGGGTATCTACACATAAAAGTCCATACTAATTAGATGACTTAGGCCTGCATTTATCTTAAACTATAATAGATCACTTTATATTGGATCAATTAATTATGATAGCACATATTACACAATTAATATATATGTAAATGTCCAAAACTCAACAAGGCTTTCCAATAAGCGGTAAACTATTCTATTGTGTGCTCAAAGTTTACTAAAAAGCTCGAAAATCTAAATATATGCATTTATTATTTCATCTACATATTAAAAATATTTTATTCTTTTAAAATAATTGTCACGTTAGTCAAGTTTTGTTTTAAATTATTTGTCATATTGGATATTAAAGATACAATTTTCTGTTTTGTGCAAATCGAAATCGAAGGTAATACATCACAATGTATGATATGAATAGGATGGAACCCCTTTTGTATTATAAATAGATGTACTACATTATAAATAAAAGTACATACGGTTTAATCTACTATTTTTATTTTCTCTTATCTCTCAATTTCATATGTTCTTATACACATCTAGATTTAACTTTTATAACACGTTATCATACGAGACTCTAATCAATTGACGTATAAATGGGTATAATCAATTGACGTATAACTGGTAGAATATCAAGGAGAAATTTAAATCATCGCAACCAAGGTATGATTTGATATCGGATATTTTCTATTATTATGTTTAATTTTTATATACCTTTTATTTAATTGTACTACCTTAGTATAATTGTTTATTATTATTTAAATTAGTTTGGATTATATCTTACCAAATTTGAATTTATACATCTTGACGTAACGGGCAAAATTTGAATGTTAAAATACATTTGGAATCTATGGGTTTTGAAGACACTGTCAATAAAGAAAATATTTTATGGGTCTTGAAGACACCATCAAGAATAAAAATATTGCATCAAATCAGGACATGGCAAAATCAATGATTTTCTTTCGTTAATATATCTATAAAGGATTAGTCTTATGAGTATGAAACGTGCAAGATCCTGCAGATTTATGAAAAAAATAATATCTTATTTAAAAAATTTAGCAGATCTTTAGAAAATTAAAAATATGTTTAAGAAACTATATTCTCTAATTTTCTTATCGAAGATATGTTCCAGCAACAGCAATATCTTTTAGGAAACTATTTAAAATAATTCATGTCATATTATGGTCGAGTTAAATAATGAATTATCAACGATAAATTATGAAAGTTATACTACTGAATTTATTTCATTCCCTAAAGTGAATGCTATCATGTTCGGATTTATTCCATTCCCTGAAGTTAATGTGATTATGTATAATAATTCATAAAAATAATTATGGTTATGATTGTAGACGTGACAATGATTGTAAATCAGGCCGTAATAATTACTCATACCACCAGAAGTGGATTAATTCTAAAGAAGAAAAGTGAGAAATAGTAACTAAAATAATCTCACCAGAAAATACTAAAAAAAATGAATATTATTATTGTTGCATGAAAAATGCATTACTCACATACCTGTCGTACGCAAAAATACGGACAAAGTGACTTTACGTACCTGTCGTACACTAAAGTTATATAAATAAATTTTATTTATAATTATTTTAGCCATGGTTATAGTATTGATAGTTTTTTTCTTGAAGAAAGTATTGACTGGTTAGTTCGTGGTAAAAATAATTAAGAAAAAATATTGTGATATTTTATCTTGCATATATTTATTATAGTTTTCTATTATGTATATCTTACTTTTTTGCATGAATTTATTATACAATATTATTACATATTATATTTTTTCTTACTTAATATAAAATGTATGAATATATATATATATATATATATATATATATACATAAAAATGTATAGTAAGATATGAAAATTATCTCTGATATTACACCACATATATGATATTTTAAAATATTTATATACATCTTTCTCATCGGGTAATGTTAAATCGATTGATGGTTCTAGAAAAACCACCATATTATTAACCATAGAGTTTCAAAAAAAAAATTGTTAAATTTCAAGGATATCTGTCGAAAAAGATATCATATTGAAGTGGTAAATGAGAAAAGTATTGAATATTTTTATATCACAAAATAGTATCAGTAAATTACTTTTCTTTGTAATTTGTACTATACAATTGAAATATATGCTACAGTAAATTAGAAGTTTATTGATTCAAAAAAATTTAGTTTGACAAGACCGGTCAGACTATTTTGGTTCAATTATGATACGTAAAATCACGAAAAATTCACATAAATATTTATTGAAGAATCTGAAAATTCTTCAATTTAGTGACTTCTCTTGTGCTGATTGTTCTCAACGAAAATTAATTTAAATAATCACCAGTCAAAATAAAGAATTGAATTCCCTACATTTCTGAAATAAATTCAAGATGATATATATTTATGGGCCCAATCATCTGTGTTATGGACCAACTAGATCTTTTATTATTTGAATAGATGCATCTACTAAATGGTCACATGTGTGCTTATTATCAAATTATAACCTGAAGTTTGCGAGATTGCTAACTCAATTAATTTGATTAAAAGTATAATTTTTAAATTATGCAATCAAGAAAAATTATCTTAATAATGCTAGTGAATTTATATCCCATACATCTAATGATAGGTGCAACAATAAAATTTATATATGTCAATTTATGTAAATATTGAACATCCTGAAGTATATGTTCATAGTCAAAATGGTCTAACAGAATGATTTATTAAATGCCTCCAATTGATAGCTTGATCATTTTTTTATGAGAACAAAAATTAGTAATTCTATATAAGGACATGCAATGTTGCATGTTTCAGCATTGCACACATCCGGCCAAGATATATTTTAAATTCTCCCATTTGTAATTGACTTTTGGTTAGGAGTTTAATATATTCCATCTAAATTTTTTTAGTTATGCGGTATATGTTTCAATTGCTCCACCACAAGACACAAAGATGGATCCTTAAAAGAATGTTGAGAATACATATTAGATATGACTTGCCCTTTATAATAAATGTTTTGAAATATTAATAGGGGAGCATGATTTATCGATTGTCATTTTGATAAAAAATATTTTTCTCAACATTAGGGGGAGAAGATAAGTAGGTGGATAGAAAAATAAATGAAATGAATTATCACATTTTGATTTTCGTGACGAAATAATGTGAACTAAAAATTTAAAAGATAATTCATTACGAATCAAGCACCAGATTCATTTGCTGACCTAATATGAGTTATGAAATTTCATATACCATCTTAAATACTCCAATTTGAATTAGGATCCCAGTAGGACAGCTTGTTAATACAAATGATAGTTAGTCATGCATTTGTGGTTGACCAATCGGTTCCAAAAAAAATAAAAATGCTTATGAAAGAAATGAGCAAATATTCAAAATGGTCATACAATGGAGGTGGATGTTCTTGAAGAGACTCTAAACATAACAAATTATAGAATCTCAAAAGTGGATCACGTACTTGAATAAAATTAAAATGAAGATATTTCGATAAATTATGTCTATTAGAAAAATATGGAACCGAATGAATATTATTGTTGACAATATTATTATTTATAAATATCAGCTGATGTTTTGAATGAAAAACAAGGATCTTGAATTTAAATTTATCGAAAAGTATTGACATAGAAATGATTGGGTAAAATAGAAAGACACAATTTTAGAAAAATAAAATTCACGATTAAAACGTGAAAATTTTGGACCTGTAGTCCAAACACCTAAAAGTGAAATCGGTGAAGTACAAATGGGTATTTGTACAAAAACGAAATGAGAAGAATGAAATTGTACGAGTAAATCAATTATGTCACATAAGATTTTCTCAAAGACCTGACATTAATTATGTCTCTTATACACATCCTGTAGTGGATGCAATCACTTTTAGATATTTTATTAGTTTGGAAGTTCATGAAAAATTTAAAATGCATCTCAATGGATGTTGTGACAGCTTATTTATATAGTTCGTTTGATACAAAAATTTATATGAAAATTTCTAAAGAATTTACCATGCTCGAAACATGTAAAGTTTTTCTAAAAAATTGTTCAATAAAACTACGTAAATCTTTATATGAATTAAAGCAATTTGGGCGTATGTGGTATAATCGGCTCAGTGAATATCTCTTGAAAAAGGGTTATGAAAATGATCTCAATTTGCCCATATATTTTTATAAAATGAACTAAATCAAAATTTGTGATAATTACTATATATGTTGATGATATAAATATTATTGTAATTCCTGAAAAGCTTCAAAATGCAATGAATTGTTTAAAAAAAGAATTTGAGATGAAAGACCTAGGTAAAACAAAATTTTGTATAGGTCTACAATTTATAAGCACTTAACGCATAAAATTTTTATTCATCAATCAACTTATACAGATAAAGTATTAAAGCGATTTTATATGGATAAAACACATCTGTTAAATACGCAATGGTTATAAGATCGTTTGATGTAAAAAAGAATCCTTTCCGTCTCGGGAGAATGATGAAAAATTTCTTGGTCCCGAAGTACCATATCTAAGTGATATAGGAGTATTAATGTATTTTGTATAATAATACGCGGTTTGATATAATATTTGTAGTAAGTTTGTTAGTAAGATTGAACTTTTCTCCAACACGAAGACACTGGAATAGTGTTATGCATATATTTGGATACTTTCGATGGACTGTTGATATGGGTTTAATTTATTCAAATAAATCTAAATTACAATTAATTGGTTATGCAGATGTCGAATATTTATTTGACCCACAAAAAGTTCGATTTCAAACGGGTTATTTATTCACGTATGAAGCTATAACTGTATCATACCGTTTAACAAAAGAAACTTTAGTCACTATTTCTTCAAATCATACAAAATTATTTCCTATACATGTGGTAAGTAGAAAAAGTATTTGGCTAAAAATATTAACCCAACATATCCAGAAGATATGTGGTTTAACATCAGAAGAGAAGCTATCAACAATATTATACAAAAATAATGCAGCATGTATAACCTAGTTAAAAGGAGATTATATCAAAGGAGATAGAAAGAAACATATTTTTCAAAGGTTTTCTACACTCATGATCTTCAGAAGAATTGTGATATTGATATGCAACAGATTCGCTCATGTAATAATCTAGCTGATTTATTAATAAAGGCGCTACTAACATCAACATTCCATATTGAGAAGATAGTTTACAATATCGGATTGCACCGTTTCAAGGATATTAAGTGACATTTTCATGAGGGGGAGTAATAGTACACGATATACCATTTTTTCCTTGACCATGATTTTGTCCCAATGAATTTTTCAGACAAGGTTTTTAATGAAGCAGCATGCAAAAGTGTGCTACAAATATTGTGTACTTTTTTTCCTTCACTAGGTTTTTGTCCCATCTAGTAAGGTTTTAACGCGACACATGATTTAGTCATTAGACATCCAAGGGGGAGTGTTACAAATTTTATTGATTGTAGATGTCTACACATGTATTTTAGTTTGGATAAGTTATAGTAAAAGTCTCTTATCTATATCTAAGTATTTGATAACTGTAGATACAAATTACGTTATTTACATTACGTAACTTATGGGTCATTGTACTCTTATAAATAGATGCATTGCATGAGAAATAAAAGTACAGACGGTCAAATCTTTCATTTTTATTTTCTCTCTTGCTCCATATATTTTTATAAATATTTTGTTTAACTTTTACAATATAAATGATATTTTTTTAATTTTGGGTTTACACTTTTTAGTGTGACATCATTTAGATGAGCGACATGCATTACAATAGGGACACATATCACTCATTTAAATGGTATTACACAAGTATCGCACAAAAAATATTACAAGAAAACCATACCCCTTATACCGTGCCACAGTAATGAAAAGATGATTATATAATTAGGATATTAATGTAAAAGATACTACATTTGTTCCTTTTTAAGTGTCACTTTAGTTTCTAACACAAAATTAAGGTTGTTATTAAATAACATAAATTTTAGGCAAAATTGATCCTATATGACTAAATTGTTCTTTTGACTAATAATAAATTAAAAAATTTCCAAGATTAATTATAAATTGAGTAATTCATGGAGTTGAAAAGAGATAAAGGCAAAATGGGTAAAAAATAATTAATCCTTCATTGGATATGCACTAAAGATCTTTTATCTCACACCCTAATCTAATTTTGACAGTTCATTAAGTAATGTGACAGAAAATGATATAGAATGTGGGACATAAGATCCTGTGCCCTTAAAATGAAATAATTTTTTTTTGCTAAAGTGCACTTAAAAGGGAATATAGGTACAATTTAGTGACTTTCTTAATCAAAATGGATGCAATTTAATGACTTTTTTTAATCTATGTGCATTAACTAAACGTGACAATTATTTTAAAATATAGATAGTATCATTATTTTATGATAACGGGGAGTTCTACGGTACAATATTTAGGAACCATTCCTTTAGGTTTAAAAATTTGTACAATATTGTATTGTACAAATATTTAAAATATAAAGAAATAGTTTCCTAAGTCGATTTTTTTCCGTGTATTTGGTCGTGCATAGCTTTGACACGGACACCACGATAAAAAAGAAAAATTTATATATATAAAAAAATAAAATAATAATAATAATATAAAATTGTTACCTTCTAGACACAGTTGGCAATAAGTAGCGTTGTAAATTTTACAAGAGATTAGAAATACCACTTTAGTAAAATAAATTAGTACTATCTAGTTTAAGATTATATAAGTTAAATACGTAGTGATGAATGAGCTAATGTTGCATAATCCAAATATCCAAATAACCATAATTGATAAAATTCTTATCAACATGGTTATTTCGTTATTAATATTATTAAAATGTGTCTTATCTGTTTCTTAAGACTAGGGAATGAATGAATCCCATTAAATTAGGAATCTGTTGCTTTTAGATATTTGACGAAGTTTTTGGATAAATTCAAAACTGTCAAATTAAACTATGTTAGAATTTAATAACCATTGGACTTCTACTTGGAGTTATTCCATAAGTACTTTGCGACGTATTCGTTTGTGTCTTCTCAATCAATTAAGTCCAATCCAGTTACAATTATATGTATATATAATTTGTCATCTTCGATCCCCTCACGAAGATTTCTTGATTCCGATCTCTTGAGATAGAAAGATTAAAAGTAAATTCTACCACAAGAGACTCATGCCTGCACATATATATCAATCCTGTATCTTAAGGGGGGTGAGGATTTGCCAGCCCAACTCACTTGGCAAGTCTTTGTTTGCTGCATAATTGCAGCCTTTGGTGGTCTTATGTTTGGATATGACATCGGCATATCAGGTCATTATCTATTTAGAAAATTCAACAATCTCGGTTTAAAAATTTTATACTGTATTTTGAATTTATTTTTTGCTTGCTACTAATGAAATTTTACTCTAAATTGTTTGTCACAATACCAACTAAGATTGTGTAACTTTAGGGTAGCTTATGATGAAATTTAAATATACGATACTTTGATTCACAATTTATTGTGTTCATTTAAGAATTTTCTGAACCAGAATTACATTTAGTATTTCTATTTTCTTTTGTGATTATTCAAGTGTATAACCTTCATTGTTAATAAAATTCCAATATTGGTATTTATTTAGGGGGTGTGACAGCAATGGATGATTTCTTGTTGAAGTTCTTTCCGACGGTATACGTTAAAAAGCACAAAGCCAAGGTTGAAAACAACTACTGCAAGTATGACAATAAAATGCTTCAATTATTCACTTCTTCGTTGTACCTTGCTGCAACATTTTGATCTGGCAGGCATCAAAATGTTGCACGCGGTTCGGGCGGAAACGCACCGAAAATTGGCATCGCTGTTCTTCTTCATCGGCGTTGTTCTCAACGTTTCGGCCGTCAATCTCGTTATGCTCATCCTTGGAAGGCTCTGTCTTGGTGCTGGTGTTGGCTTCGGGAACCAGGTTGTTTTTTCTTTAATATATTTGATTTTTATTTTTTATTTTTGGCCAGGATAAAACTGATTTATGTTAATTACTTGGCTTATTTATGGATATACCTTCTCATGAATTTTAAAAGTTTCTTTAAATTGAATTTGTGAAATAAATGGGCTAATTCAAAGTGATTAATTCTTTTATATTAATAGAGTAAATTCTTACGCAAAGCAGTTTAGTAATTTATTTAGAAAATTGAACTATTCCAACAGTTCATACTTAACAGAAAATAAAAAATTCATACTTACCGAGTTGTACCGTCAAACTATAGGTGGGTTGATGATGAAAGCAATTAACATCGAATTTTGTATTAAACTAGATAAACTCACCGCAATAATTAAGTTTTTATCCAAGTTGGATTTATTTAAAACTCAAAATATGATAAATTGTTAACAAAAGTTTTGTAACTTAAATTTTTTCGAATTGATAGTAAGTAATAAACACTTATATATAAAAGAATTATATAAAAAACATAAAATTTTAAAAACTTAACTTAATTGTTAATCATTTTTTCGGTTTTTTAATTTTTAACCCAAAACTCCATAAGTTTAGAATAACATTTTGAATTCTCAATTCGTATTTCTAAACATTAGCATATTTAGTATTATTGCAAACAAGATTATGGTGTAAGTTGCTTATTTATTGCTTGACCATACTATAGTATACACCAAATGATCTAGAAATTAATTAAGTTGTATAACAAATTTTTTTTTGTACCAAAATAAATTTATTGCAGGCAGTGCCATTATTCATATCAGAAATTGCTCCAGCAAAATACCGTGGAGGCCTAAATATTTTGTTTCAAATGATGGTCACTGTAGGCATTCTGTGTGCAAACGTGGTTAACTACAAAACTTCAAAAGTACATCCAAATGGCTGGAGAATATCCCTCGGAGGAGCTGCCATTCCGGCCCTTCTTCTGGGCCTGGGTTCGCTAATCATTGTGGAGACGCCTAGCAGCTTAATCGAGCGTGGCAGAGCCGAAGAAGGGTTGGAGACACTTAGGAAAATTCGGGGTGTTAAAGATGTTGAAAAGGAATACGTAGAGATTTTATATGCAACTGAAAGAGCTAAGAAAGTGAAACAACCTTTTAGAAATCTCATGAAACGTTCGAGCAGGCCTCAACTTGTTTGTTCCTCAGTTCTTCAAATGTTTCAGCAGTTTACTGGGATTAATGTGATTATGTTTTATGCTCCGGTGCTCTTTCAAACAATGGGGCTTGGTAGCGATGCATCTTTGTTGTCGGCTGTAGTCACTGGCTCCATCAATTCAGCATCCACTTTGATAGCAATATTTAGTGTTGATAAATTTGGAAGAAGAATTTTGCTCATTGAAGCTGCTATTCAGATGCTTATTGCCCAGGTATGTTGTGTTGTTAGAGTCATTTAGTAGTTACATAAATAACCTAAGAATTACATACCAATTCATACTATACTGTTAACGTATAGCAAATACACATATATAGACGAATTGTACATCTATGTATCATAAAATTTATTTTGATCATTAAACAACTATTAAACATTCTAATAAGAAATCATTCTCCATTTGAAATGTAGAACCCATTAATTGGGAAAATATATAGTCCCCTATTTTGTGAAAAAGTGGGTCACTCATTCTAAATTGAGTGTTCTACTTATTTGTAAATATTGTTAGAATGTCTAATAATTGTTTGATAATCATAATAAATTCTGTCGTATCTACGACTTCACTTAGTAGAGAGTACCGTATAAGTATTCTATTCTCAGATAAAATGTCCTAGTAATAATTAACCAAATTACGGAAGGTTTGCCTTTCTTTTGTGCAGCTGATTACAGGAATAGTTCTGGAACTACATTTGCATTCAACAAATTCAATATCCAAACATTATGCATACGTGGTAGTTATCTTGATCTGCCTATTCGTATCTGGCTTTGCTTGGTCATGGGGTCCTCTTGGTTGGCTAATTCCTAGTGAAATCTTCCCCCTAGAGACCAGAACTGCTGGATTTTTCGTCGCAGTTAGCACCAACATGATCTTCACCTTCCTCATAGCTCAAGCTTTTCTCACCATGCTATGCCACATGAGATCAGGGATCTTCTTTTTCTTTTCTGGGTGGATTGTAATAATGGGCGTCTTTGCCATATTCTTGCTGCCTGAAACAAAGGGTATCCCAATTGATGAAATGGACGACAGCTTGGAAGAAACATTGGTATTGGAAGAGGTATTTTAAAGATGAGTTTGTTGATCAAGAAGAACCCAAGCCAAACAACTTCAAGTGACAGGCTAGCTTTGTTGATCAGAAAGTTTTTATTGCTGAATTTTTTGTTTGGTCATTCTAGTTTTTTCGCAGGAGGTTTGTTTCTCAGGTATTCGAGATTGTTAGTCAGAAAAAGTTCAATTAACTCGATTTGGTTTGTGGACAGAACATGCACGTGCTTGTTTTAGAGAATTTTTGCGTTTGTTTTTCATGTCTAACTTAGCCTACTCCAAACTATGTCCATATCTTTCTTCAAGCAAAAAAAAAACAAAAATCCAAAAATAATTATCTCGAGCTCAAATCTAGTGATTGTGTTTAAGTAGCCTTGAATGAGACACCAAACATAGTTCCATCCTTCAAAACAACAAAAAAGTAGAAGCAAAATAACTCACAAAAATTGACCCGTAAAAAAGTGTCTCGGATCATTTTGTGCGCGCTTATAGTACCAAATAAGACAATACTCTTTTATATTTAGACGTAGACGAAACCTGACCAAAGTGTTTGACTATATTGGTAAATAAACTTATCCCTTAATCAAGATGTCTTATTTTTTTGGACGTACTAACTAAATTGGGACCAAATTAAATTTTAAAAAAAAAAATAGATGGTTAAGGAACCAATTCGGGAAATAATAGATTTGGTTTATGGTCTCACTTATATATTTTGTGGTATGAATTCAATGTTATAAAATTTATGATATAAATTTATATAATTAAAATTTTATAAAATTTAATTTTAATTATAAAATTTATAACTGAAATCATAACATTAAATTTAAGATAGTATTCATTTCGATTCTACTAGATCATTAAGAGTTGTATGATTTGTCCTCCCCTAATCTCTTGCATCATCCAGATGTGTGCTACTATTTTCCTTAACTCGTTAAGCCCAAAGTCCTAATTGTCTTTGTTTGGTTGGACTAATCAATTATATCTCCACTCCGACTAGAGTTGCAGTTCGCAGTAATACAGCAACTGCCATTTTTTCTTGAGAGTTGACTTTCCATTCTTCAGTTGCATGCCGTCCAGAACACTTGAACTCCTCCTCCTCAAATTCAACCCAAAAATCATCCCATCCATTTCCAGATTTAAGCACAACTTTTACTAGTACACTAAATTGAAGAAGAAGAAGAAGAAGAAGAAGAAGCAGCCATGAATTCCATTTACAAGAATCCCACTGCCCCGATTGAAGCAAGAGTTCAAGACCTCCTCTCTCGCATGACCCTCCAAGAAAAACTCGGCCAAATGACCCAGATCGAACGTTCTGTCGCCACCCCTTCTGTTCTTAAACACCTATGCATAGGTAAATTCCCCACTTGCAAAAAGATTGGATTTTAATGATTTTTCTTAATTCCTATAATAATAATAATAAAAAAAAAACTGAATCTTTGTAGTAATTTCCAATATGTTGCAGGAAGTTTAATGAGTGTTGGTGGAAGTGGGCCCAGAGAGATGGCCCCTACATCGGAATGGGCTGAAATGGTTGATAATCTCCAGAAGGCTGCATTGGAGTCTCGACTTGGCATTCCAATTTATGGCTTTATGGGATTGATGCTGTTCATGGGAACAACAATGTTTATGGTGCCACCATTTTTCCTCATAATGTTGGCCTAGAGAGCTACTAGGTTGGTTTTAAGGTTATAAAGTTCATTTTTTTAATGAGGACTAATGATTAGTTGAGTTAAATTTGAGCTTCATAATCCTTTTAGTTGTTAATATTGTGGCATTTTATAAAAAAGGGATGCTGAATTGGCTGAGAGAATTGGGGTTGCTACTGCACTTGAAGTTAGGGCCAGTGGGATTCACTACACTTTTGCTCCTTGTGTTGCTGTATGTTCTTCACCCCTCTTCTTCTTTGGTTACTATAAAATTGTTAGTGATATTTGTATTGTTTTATCCTGATATTGTTGGTTTGCTGTAGATTGTTTAGCAAACGTATTGTCCCAACGTAGTTTGCCTATTTGGTCAGAAAATCAAAAGAAGCGGTATAAGATGTATGTCTTGACGTTTTGTAATGAATTTTTTGCCACATAATGACAGGGTATGCAGGGATCCCAGATGGGGACGATGCTACGAGAGTTTTGGCGAGGAGACTGAGATTGTTAGAAATATGACATCCATTGTCTCAGGTTTGCAGGGACAACCGCCTGAAGGACATCTGAAGGGCTATCCTTTTGTAGCTGGAAGGTGGGTAAAACTAACCCTTGCTCATATTTCATCATGGTCTTAAAGAGATTGCATTCTTAATTGAGCATTGATTGGGTACTTGTTTCAGTTCTTTTGATTAAGTGGTTTCAGAATCCCATATAGCCATTACTAGAGTGGTTCCTGATGGGCCAAATTAAACACTAAGACTGAGGAGGGATTTAATGGAGTTCCTCTTAGCATGTCAAAACTGTTAACCTGTACTTTGTGATTGTGGCTGTTGCTATAACTTAATCTTAACATTGGAGATCCTATTTATGCTCACTGATCACTTTCTCGGCTTCTTGAGTTCAATCTCTTAGGATTAAGTATGATTCTTTTCTGGTCATCTAATTTTTCAAGACATTTTATTTTTTTTGTCATCTATTTGATATGTCTATGCTTATTTACATTCTTAACTCCAGAAACAATGTTGTTGCATGTGCAAAGCATTTTGTAGGCGATGGGGGTACTGACAAAGGTTTAAATGAGGGGAACGCCATATTATCATATGATGATCTTGAGAGGATCCATATGGCTCCCTATCTTGACTGTATTTCTCAGGGAGTTTGTACCGTTATGGCTTCCTACTCTAGCTGGAACGGAATGCCGTTACATGCTAGTCATTTTCTGCTGACACAAGTTTTGAAAGAGAAACTGGGTTTTAAGGTGAGCAGATTATGCATCTTTTGAAATTTCTCTGCATTATTCAGTGTTCGAACAACAGATATGCAGTTTAGCACTTCGGTCTGATGTTGTTCAACTGGTTTCACTCGTTTAAATGGTTTTTTGATTAGAATCATCCAGAAGTTTGATTTTATTTGCTATATTTTGCTGGAAGAAACAAAGAGATGCTACTGTGTGCAAGATTTTTGTCTCCCTGGAAGAATATGATACTATTCTGGAATCATTTCAGTATAAGTTGATATGGTGCAGGGTTTCGTAATTTCAGATTCTGAAGGACTGGACCGGCTTTCTCATCCTTATGGATCTAACTATAGGCAGTCTGTCCTGTTTGCCATCAGTGCTGGGGTTGATATGGTAGAGTATTCCAAGTTCCGCACTTGAGCTCTGACTTCTTTACTTCATATTTGTATTCACAATGTGATCTGCAGGTAATGGTGCCTTTTCGATATCAGTTGTTTCTGGACGATTTGATGTATTTAGTGCAATCTGGAAAAATACCAATTGCCAGGGTTGATGATGCTGTGGAACGTATATTGCGAGTGAAGTTTGCTGCTGGACTATTTGAATATCCTCTGAGTGATAAATCCTTACTGCCTACAGTTGGTTGCGAGGTAAGGTTGCTAAAATCTGGTATGCTTCATTTACTAAATATTTTGAGTCTCTGTTTCTATGCACATGGGGGATTATTTGCTCACTGAGCAGAGCTGACCACATTGACAAAGTATGCTGGCCTAATACAGATGTCGCTATTTATAGAGTAGCATCTCTGTCTGTGTTGATTTTCCCTTTATCATTTTCAGAATTCTTCTTAACATGAAGTGGTTAAAAGCGAGTTAGTCATAATGCTAAGCTCTATCTGTTAATGTGTTATTTTCTTCTTTGACAAGAATATGTTTGCAACATTGGACACCAAAGATGCACAAACAAAGGAAAAAGAATATGCTTCTGTGTGAAAATTCCTGTGTAAAGATTTATGGACATGTATGTGTATAGAGTGATGAGAGGAACAAATTTGAATATGACATTTATTTCCAATATAAATGGCTTTTAATTTATATCAAATGTTTCAGCTGCATAGTAAACTAGCACGGGAAGCAGTTTGCAAGTCCTCAGTTCTTCTAAAGAATGGGAAGGATCCAAAGAAACCATTTCTTCCATTAAATCGTAATGCTAAAAAGATTTTGGTTAGCGGGCACACATGTTGATGATCTTGGATATCAATGTGGCGGGTGGACTGCTACTTGGGATGGAAAAGGCGGCAGAATAACAATAGGTAAGTGATTCGAGCAGTATTCCTCTACTGGAATTCTGATTAGATGTTTTTTGCTTCTTAAAAGCTGAAGAATAATTTAACAAGGAACTGTAATGGAGGCATGGACATGTGCCAGATTCAGATGTTATGATATACCTCTGACTTAATATCAGTATGTCCTTGTTAACTTTTAAATGTTTTCCTAGTTTGATTTGTCTTTAGTTAAATAAAAGACATTAATGATGTCAAACCCATGAAAATAAGGGACAGAAGCACGATTCTTTCTACACTATAAACATAATCTATTTTCCTTCATCTCTGCATCAAAGTGTTAACGGTTAAGTTACTTCTCTTTAGGCACAACAATTTTGGATGCAATCAAAGAGACTATTGGAGGCAATACAGAGGTGATATATGAGCAATATCCATCAGCACACACCTTAGCAAGCCAAGATTTTTCTTTTGCTATTGTAGCTGTCGGTGAAGCTCCATATGCTGAATTTGGTGGTGATAGTCAAGAGCTACCAATTCATTTTAATGGAGTTGAAATAATTAACTTGGTTGCCAATATGGTTCCAACACTGGCGATCTTGATATCTGGGAGGCCTTTGGCTTTAGAGCCTCGTATTCTGGACAAACTTGAAGCTTTGGTTGCTGCTTGGTTACCTGGAAGTGAAGGAGGTGGAATTACAGACGTTATCTTTGGAGATTACGAGTTTCATGGAAAACTTCCTATGACATGGTTCAAAGGGGTTGATCAACTACCGATGAATGCTGTAGAGAAGTCATATGATCCTCTTGTCCCAATTGGCTTTGGATTGTCTAGTAAAGGTGAGGTGCTGTAGGACTTCATTTTTGGATTGATGTCCATAGCTGGCCAAAGGGGAAAAAAAAAATTGACATTTTCTGAGATTGGAGGTACAGAGACATAATGAATCTTCTCTGCTTTTCCTGTATTTTCTGATATGCAAGTAAGCAACTAAAAGGCCCACCAGATCATTTTCAGATCACTGTGGGACAATGAAGATTGTGAGAAATAAAACTTGCTTCCTGAGCTGAACCCTTTAGGCAATGTCACTTTATACATCTTTGCAGCTAGTTAATTAGATGCTTTCTTGTAAAGCAGGAGCACTAATCTTTGTTTTGTTACTACAAAGATTATTTTGAACAAGGAGGAATCTTAGAATGTTTTCTAATAATAGGAGAAATTAATTAGATTACTGAAAGTGTAATATGGTGGTCTTAGATGCGAGGGTGTGAGCATAATTCAAAGATTGGGCTGAGTTCTGAGTTTATTCAGTCGAGTCCTATTCACAATGGCCCTTATATTAATACATTATTCCGACTTATAAAAATCTTAAAATATAAATTAAAATTATAATATAAACTTATTTTGACTTGTTAATTTTTTAAAATTAATATACAAGTAATTGATTATAATTTTCATCTTTTTTTATGATTTTCGACAAATATATTATTTGATACTGATACGATACTTATATGAAACTGTCATCATGCACAACCATGACTTGTGTTAAATAGTAAAAGTGTCATCAGCGCCATCGACATTGCGAATGTGAACCATGGGTGTAAGATCATAAGTTGCAGATAAAAATTCGAATAAATTTAATTGAAGAAGGTGCTTTGGCTGCCTTCCTGGCTCCTGCCGCAACTTGCTGAAATGCTGGTCCTTTTTCCAAAAGTTAATTTTAAGTTTTGTCATTTACAAATTCCAATAGGAAACTAAGCTGTAAAGCACACTGCTGCTCTTTCTGCCTTAAAATTATAGCTTTTTGTTTGGTTGGGACCGAATATCCTAAATCCAAGAGCTAAAAGCGGATATTTTTTTTTTTTGGGGTGGGGGTGGGGATGGGGGGTTACGTACAGCTTGGTGAATGAAAAGCCAAGATGTTTGTCTCCATTAACCGGGCCGTCACTAGCCCCCTGTTTCAAATAAGTGATGATACCTTTTGCAAATCTCTTAACTTTTATAATGATCTAGTTGGTTTGGTACTCTTAGTATCACAAATCAATGATGCTTTCATGGACTAGTTACTTCAGCACTCGTGCAATGTTCATAGCAAATTTGACTATTGGATCTAGTGGAGTAGAATACAAGTACATTTTTGGTGAATTTTAGTCCAAAAAAGTGAAGTTTACAGTCATATATTACCAAAAAAGCACCATACATTCAATCATGCATATACATATAAATATTCAGAGAAATCTGAACTGGATCTTGTGTTGTACCATGGACCATTTTTTAGCTTAATCACTATTCAATGCTTCTATATGTAAGATCTTGTTACATACTCAAAAGGGTCACTTTAAAAGAGATAAAAAAGAAGCAAAAGATTCTTTACAAGAAAAGATTAGTTGAATTCAAACTCAGCTTCAACTAAAAGGCCTGACTGCCTTCCATGGTCAAGTACGTTCAACCAAGAAATGTGTAGCATCATAGAAGTTAGAATTGTTGACGAAATGGCTTCTTAAACAGTTGGTGAAATTTTCCTACAGTGGACTCCAAGTAAACTGCTTTGTGACTTGGCCAATGTCTTTGAGCATCCAATTAAAATAGCCTTCTTTTTCAGTCATATTAATTCGACCACAACCACAGTCCATCTCTTGAAGTGCAAATCAACCTCAAGAATGCACTGGCGTTGCATTCCTAGCATCACACTGCTACTTTTCAGTCATCTTAACTACAGTAAAATTCACTCATATTGTGGAGTGATTAGCACCCACTTACTGTATATCAACGCCTTTTTCTTTACAATATTTGAACTATATATCAAAGCGCCAATTGTACTTATAGCTTGGTTGAAGTCAGTTCTCATAATCTACAACCACAATGGAGGAAGACATCACAACATTTTAATGCATAATCTTTGATAAACCTAGTATATCACAACATAGCTCAAATGAAGCATAACACAGCATGTTTGACATATTCACAACACACATGCAAGCACACATGGGACGCCTACGGTTCTTGTAGCCTAATTCATCAGATCAATATAGTTTAATACAAGAAAAACCTCGAATCCTTGTTTAATAAAAGAGAACTGCAGAAATTCCATTCCTTAAAAACCTGCATTATAAGTTTCATTTAAAACCTGAACTTTTCTCAACACATTTCAACTACTAACTTGTGTTCAGGACAACGTATTTAATATAATAAAGAAGAAATAACAAAGCAGAGCTATCAATTAAGTTCAAAAAAAAAGGTTAGGCTTTATGCCTTTCAGAAATAATTTAAGAGTTTCCATCGACAATTCAAATCTCATGCATTAGAACACTGATGCGTTTATTGCATCTGAAAGACCATACTTTGACACCCTAAATAAGAATCATGCATAGCACCACCTCTTCTTTGCAAATCTTGACGACCCTGCATTTTAAGATCATAAGAATTTACTCCATGGGAAGACAAGAATACATTTCCATTATCCATGTTAATGACTTTTAAATTCGTGACTGCTCCATTATTCCCCTGATGATTCCACTGAAAGGGCATTTTGTGCATGGATGTAGGATTTGGCTGCTGCCGAGAAATCACATTCGAATGGTCCGGTGACGATGTTTTTTTAGAGTCTGAAGAAGGGATCTGATACTCATTAAGGTTATTAAAACATTATGTCATGAATGCTTGCTCTTCTTTTATCTTTTCCACCGGAAAGTTGCCTGATGAAGTACTTTTGTGCATGGCTAGCCACTTGAGTTGCTGTTCTTGTAACCACAAAATTTCTCGAAATGTTTCTCCAATCCCCTTTTCCGTATTTTTTAAGCCCCATCAGAAACAACCTGCAAAAATTAATGCAAAACTCACGTGAAAAATCATGTGAAACATAAAAAGTAAGATGTTAGCACTCAAGAATCTAGTAATTCTTAAATGTTTGGACCATAATTACCTCTTATACACATCTAGATATTAAAAATATTTAAGATACGGGCACTCAATATATGAAGGTACACATTACCTGTGGAACGATTGATCAGTGAGTTAGGTAACTATGGTTTGGACTCAAATTCTTCTTCTTCTTGATAGAATTATGCTTTCTATACAATTACCATATCTCAAAATGATGAGAATTAGTCCGTTTTCTGACCAGTTCCAACACTTAAAATACTAACATGAACAAAAAGACTTAACCAAAAGTTCATACAATTTAGTTGCAAATGAAAATAATTGGACCAAGAATGCAAAACTGAATTACTTGTGCTCTTCTTCGGACCAAGGTACCCCTTTTTTCCTTTCTTGTTCAGGCCTAATAGATGAGGATCTCTTCCCCGTCGCAGCGACGAAAGATTGCTTGTATCCATCTAATTGATGACCACTCCCCCCCCATTCTAAAGTAAAAGGAGATGTTGTAGCATAACCAGGAGTTGGAATTAGGCCAGCTTCTATATTACTCACATCATCTTCCAATACTTTGTATTGCCTAATCACATCCACCACAGATTTCCCTGGATGACCATTTCTGCTACTTTGTGCCATCTATCAGGAGTATCCTTATCAAACAATGCCAGAGCTTTCTCAAATGCCTTGTTCTCTGCAGGAGTCCATTTTGTGGACTTGCTTTCTTCCGAATACCAATTCAAAGTCGAGCTTGAAAGATATGAAGCAGATGTCGGGGGTAAAATCTCCATCTGGAAATAACTGGAAATTTTGATTAAGCTAGATGAGAATTTTTAATGTGGTGAAAATCAGAGGGGGAGACAGAACAAGATAAGGTGAGAATCCCATGAAAATGCAGAGAGGTGGAGATTTTTTACAATGGCAATATCAGTGTTAAATCAAGAAGCATTTGAAAGGAATCAGAATACTGAATACTTTATTTATTTATTTTTTTTTTGTATAGCCACCCCTTGGTAAGGAATCTAATAAAGACTCATTTTTTCAAAAAAATCCAAGAAAATCTTAGAAAATTATGAAATCCCACGAACAGTTAAGATTAAGCAAACTTAAAACTTTGTTAACTGCTTGAAGGTTTAAAATCTTAGGAAGATCTAACTATGATTCGAATATTTTTAAAAGTGGAATTTGTAGAATTTGAAAACAGGATAAAAATAAGCTGGCAGTTGTTTTCGTAGCTTCAAACTCTAATACAGTTATATGAAGAAGCTGGAGATATCTAAGAAGGGACACCCTCAAAAGCTGGAAAATGGAAACTCAAGTGAGGAGGAAAGGGAGGGGGGGAAGGTGATATACCGTGAATTCAGAGGGGAAACTTGGGGTTTTGTGAAGGAAAAAGTTGGAAAATTTTGTGCTTTTATTTTTCTTTTCCCTTGATGTATGAGGAACAAAGGAAAAAGAAAGGAAAATTAAAGATGTATGAATGAAGAAAAGTTAAGAAACAGGCTTGAAGGAATAAATCTACGTAGTGTAAAAAATTTCCTCATTGTCAAGTAAAATCTTTTTCGAACAGAGATGATCTATAGAGCATTAGAGCCCCCCCCAAAAAAAAAAAAAAAAAAAAGGAGAGAGAGAGATACCCTCCTCTTCATTTGAATTATGATTGGATGTCATGGTGTTTCTGGATACTTGCAACTCATGGAAATGTTTTTTATTTTTTTATTTTTAAATTTACATAAATAAATCGACACCTTTTCTGTTAATTTTAATTACTCCTAGTATGGTAAAGGAATTATGAAATAAAAGTTTTTTATTATTATTATTATTTTCAATCATGAATGAAGCATGGGTTGGCACTTCATTATATATCATGGAAGCTTACCCTTATAGCACCAGACTATGGGGCCCAATTTTTTTATTTTTTTTTTTGAAAAATATTTAGATAAATTTAATTTTTGATTTATTTGTAAATCTTGTGATATGGATTAAATGTTATGAAATTTCTAATATCAACTGATTAAGTAAGATTCTATAATATTTAATTTTAATAATAAAATTTACAATTGAAGTTAAGACCATGTCTATGTTAGTAATTTTATTTATTTTTGGTAATGATGGGACAATCCATATATGCTGACCACCAACTATATTTATGTCATTAGAATTTGTGCTAGTAACTATAGAGAAATTCAGCACTTCAAAAAAAAAAAATAAATAAAAAAAAGTGTAATCCTAGAAGTATTATAACCCTATTCTAATGTATCCCTAAATTAACTTATGTTTTAGAATCTCAAGTACTAGGAGTATGCGGTTCCAAACTTCCAACCATTTCATGGCACCTCATATTCTGTAATTAGCATCTAAGTACGACATTCAATGTCAACAGCTGAAAAGCTAGTAATCAAGTTTTTTGTAGTGGTAAAAGTCAACCATGAATGATGAGAGTGAAAAATCTATCGAGAGAAAATAAAGAGAGCATGGTAACTGTGTTATGTATTATTATGTGGAATATGTTGTTAATTTTTAAAAAAAAAAATCTCTTATTTATATTTGTTACATATACTTTAATTATTTTACATGAGTTCTGATTAATGTAATCTAAGTCACGTATGTGTATAATTTTCATTTATACTTTTAATGATTTTAATAAATAGTACAATATTATGGGGATGTGCAATATTTAATATCATCGAATCACTTCCGAATAAAAGATTTAGATTGACGATTTTTCAAAAAACAGCTCAAGCCATAGCTTATTGAGTTTAATCATACGTGGCTTATCCTTCGAAAGTGAACCCTCTATGAATTAAGTCATCAAACTATTTCTAATCTTCGACCAATGCCAAAAAGAGAAAGAAAATTTGATAGATAAAGAAATGTTGGAAGCGAGTATTTCTCATGGGAGATGGTTGAGCATTTCCTAATTGGTATATTATTTTTTAACAATAAATCTACATAAAATAATAAAATGATAAAAGTATTAATTTATCACTAAATTCGTAAAAAAAAAAAATTATAATTCAACTAAATAGCTAAAACAAAAATTTATTATTCAATATGACATTGTTATGTGTATTGATTTTAAAAAATGATTTTAAATTTATAATCTTATAAATAATTTTTTTAATTAAAAAATTAATTTAGAACTCAACTCTCTATAGTTGATTGATAACTTTGTATGCACTTCATTTGTTTACATCTCCCACATCAAACAGTCACGATTTTTTTTAAAACAACTATTATTTTATATTTTAAATATTTATATAATATAATATTATATATTTTAAAATTTTATATTCTATAAATATTTAAAATTAAGAGAATAATTCTCTTAGTATGTAAAATTTCCCTCAAACAGTATATTTCATTTTCACTGCTTTGAGTTGAGCCGGTCCAGGAAATAGCCGCCAAATAACGGTTCTGATCAAATTTCCATAATACAAACTACAACTTAGTAATATTGTGGGACCACTGGCCACAAATGCTCCAATTGTAAGTACCGGGTCACTTCCCAATTATTTGTTAAGCTTAAAATCTCATGCCCTGCTTCTTTTTAGTTTTTTACTGCTTCACCGAATCACCGTTTCTGCTCCCAAAATGTGGGACCCAATCAAATCTTTAGCTTCAGTATCTTACCGACACGTAAGATCTCAAATTCAGTTATCTATGAACCAAATCGCAGCTGCCTAAGATCCATAACTCTCGCCTATACTTATCCAGCCACCGTGTATCTGTCTAATCTACCCAAAAAAAACCGTGTATCTGTCTAACCATTTTTCACATTGCCGGTTAGTGGAAACATAGTTGGACAAGGAGTATACAATATCATAGTCGCATCAATAGTGGCGTTTTGCGCCACAATCAAATTCCACCGTCTGATTTTGACGAGACCGCTCAATGCGGAGGATTGACACGTTTAGGGGCACCCCACACCACGAAAATTCTTGTATGGATTCTATTTACGTAGTATTAATTTTTTGATCCAAAAAGTGTTATATCATTCATTTAGAGTGATGTAAAATTTTTTAAATTAAAAGATTTACGATATTATATTATAAATTTGATATATGTAAGACACCCACACCTAACCTTCCGACGCCTTAAACTGTCACTCATTGACCAATTTGCCATTCCATTTGTTTGGATGTTTGGTCATCTACAGGGGTACTATTGGAAATGTAAGTGGCCGACTAGCCTCATTGTAAAGCAAATTACATTGTTGGATTCACATGGTAGGTTAGATTAAAGGCAAATTACAGTGTTCTGGGCTTTTGTAGACCACCAATTTTAGGCCCATTGCTTTGACTGGCTAAACAGGTTATTTAAGTTGGTTGAGGCTTTCAAACCTTGGTTTGCTTGGATTTTTTGCTCTGTCCTCTAAAGTCAACAGGCAGCACAATTATGTCTTTGTCTGATATATCATCCTCCGAATGTTTCAAAACATCTCTGTTTAGTTTCTTAATTGTGATATGACGTTGAAAAAGAAATATTTACGTCATAATGGTTAGGTTCTATAACATTTAAATGTTTTTGTTCACATGAGTCTTAGTTTTAATATATAACTTGTACCAAAATTTCCATACGTCCAATTACATCCGCCAACGTGCAATTTACTTGTGATAAAAATTTTGGATTGGAGAAGAGCAAAATTCCCCTTAACGTGGAAGGTCACTTAGATACAAATTTTGAATTTGCCTAGAATACCAAATTTCCTGCCTTTAGTCTCTCTTATAATATAATATATAGGTTTTACTGAAAAATTTGATCCTATCTTGTTTCTGTGGAAATAGAAGTAACCTGTACTCTACCACTTTATCGTATTCAAAAACAAAAAAAAATGATTATAATGACCAGAAAACCAATACAAGGAGTGAAAGATTTGAATCATTATAATCAATATTTATTTATATCACTCCACCACCAATGTACGATATATAGTCATATGGCCATCAATTGGCACATTTTATAATTTTTGGAAAGATTTTTTAGGTCACATGTAACATATTAATTCTGTTAATTGCTGAGGCCATATCACCCTTCTTTAATAGGGTACCTCAATTTTCGAAAACCTCTACTTAATGGGACCACGTGTCCATTGACGAGGAGGGGAGGGCATTTTTCTCTTATTTCCATTTCCCACGCTCCTCAAGGAAAATTCTTGAATAGATTAGGATGAATGGCTTGTCATGTATATAGTAGTTCTCATTTATTCACGTAATTTATTTTTTATTTTTTAAATTTTAAGTCAATCTTCTTACTGTGACTAATTTCTGATCATAAATTACATACACATTAATCTATTCAAGAATTTTTCCTCCCACGTAGGTCGATGCCGCAGGTGTCCTTTCATTTAGGCCAATGATATTGCCGCAACTAAAATCTTATTGCCATAGTAAATTTTGGCTAAATGACTAGAATACCCTTCTTCAGGCAATATCTATCGTCTCCATCACCACCACCACCACCACTCCGTCTTTTCTTTTCACTCCACAGCATAGTCGTCCCTCTCTCCATACACGATACACCTCTGCTCTCCATCTCTCTTTCTCTCTTTGTGATAATAATATATATTTCATCTAAAATTGGCTCATTTACTTTCTACTAACTACTTATAAAACTACCAATTTAAATATTTAGTGAGAGTCCCAGGCTCTAAAGAAGATGTCGCATAAATTTTGTTGAATACCAAAGCAACAAAGGGGAGGTAGAATAAGACATTGGTTGTGATGAAATCCCAAATCTAACGATCATTTCTTATTCTTATGCTTTGATCATTTCTTGCTCTTCTGAAATTCAATTAGAAATCATATCCAAAATTTCAAATGGGTATTTGAGTCGATTTGATCAGGACCAAATCCGATATTTGAATCGCCTAATTTTTCTATGACTATAAACATCTCTCTATCCCAACATGCCTGATAACTGATACCCACCAATATGCCAAAAAAAAATTATGAAGAATGTTGAGGAAATTAATGAAGGGAAGATAATTGAAGTAAAGAGTAGGCATTATTGACGCGTTTTGGGGAGATGATTAAAGTGAACAGTTGGCCATTATTACTGTGATCTCAGTGGGAGAATTGCTTGGAGACCGCCAGAAGGAAGGCGATGACGTGATATTGATTATTGACTTTGGGAAGGGTAGTTTTGTCATTTGCAAAAAAATTTGCTGTGGTAATAAGATTTTAGCCGTGGCAATATCATTGCGCTTTGACATTTACTCTTTATGCAGAAGAAAATAATCAGACTAGTAAAAGACAACCTTCCACTCGGCCTGCATTATTGGAGAAGTATTAGTTAGAAGGGTAAAGAACACTTTTAGTCCATAAAGTTTGGCATAGTGACATTTTTTTATCTTTAAAGTTTCACAAAAAAATAAATCACGTCCTTTATTTTCTAAATTTTTACTGGATTAGGAAAATTGATAGAAAGATAGCATAACTTTTGCTAAAATTTATGAAAAATAACAATTTTTATTGGTTTAGTCAAGAGAATGTAAAAATACTGTATAATTTTTTAAAATTTATCATATAAGAAATAAAATATTTGTTAGGGTAGAGGTATAGAAATAAAAAATTGTATTATTTTATGTCGATTGTCATAATAGAGTTGAAACTTAGATGATGAGTGACGTGATTTATTTTTTGTGAAACTTTGGGGACCAAAAATATCACTGGGCCATACTTTGGGGACTAAAAGTATTTTTTACCCTTAGTTGGATCAAATATTTGGGTAGATTGGGTTTTTGACTTACCTGTAAATCTTGTAATCAAGATTCAATTTTATGCAATCTTGCTTGAATTAACTAATGTCATATATTTCATAAAATTTAATCAATACTATGAAATTTACAAGTGAGATCAAATACAAAATCTACCTAAGTATTTGTCGCATTAGTTAGCACTTCAGATTCTTGGTTGCCTTCAAATTAAGTTGTCGTCTCTGAATTGCTCAATAATTTGTATAGCTCGTATTAGCTAGTTTTGGTCGACCTCAAAATCTTTTTTCATTTTTGATGATACCAAAATCGATCAGGTGTATAGAGTTGACACGCATCAAATTAAAATAACCTTTTCAGAATTATTTTAATTAAAGAGGTCAAATATAAGCAAGTAGCACATATAATCAGTCCATAGTTCAAATAATAGCTCAAATGATAAGTAGGTCAAATAGACCAACTATGTAAATAAATTATTTCTATTGCTCGGATTACCGAGCAACATAGATTGAATAAGTCAGCCTATAAATCGACAAATATATATAGCGAACCACTATAAATAGGGATTACCCCTCATTTATAAATTCATGCAATAAGCAAACAAGTCACAAATAATAAACATTTAAAAATTCCCCAAGATACCATTACACATCCGTTCTTTTATCTCTTATTTTCTTCATCATTTCATATGTGTTTAAATTTCTACATCATCAATTTTGATGCTTTTTCCTATATATTTTTGCTCAAGCATTTGAGTCTCGTTTCGTGATGCTCTTGCTTGAATATTTGAAGATGAGGGTTTTAAAAGAATAGACCGTCACTTTTACTCAATTTGTGCCATTGATATGGGTAACTGTTACTGCCGCAACAAAAATACAATAAAATTGATTCTCTTTTTTACGAATAAGGGTAACTTGACTATTTCAGTCCCTGCTTGCTGTTGCAATAATATTTGCCATTGATATAAGATTCAGCTATAGTCCCTGTTTGTTGTCCCTAATCTTTAATTATGTGGACGATTTGTCAGAACTATTGCAAATCATTGATAGCTAAATGCGGCAATACTAAAGAAAAATGAGTAACCTGCTCAATTCATAATTTTTTTTTTGAAGGCACTAAATGTGCCTCAAGCACTCTTAATGCTTGACTTGTGACTAGCTAGCTATCTTGGTTTATTTTATTTTATTTTATTTTATTTTTTTTGTGGGTGTGACTTTATTGTAATTTAATGTTTAACAAATTTTTTGCGAGGTTTTTGGGGGGGAGAAAGAAACTAGTATATGAAATCAGGAAGATACCCATAATAATCTGTCACTGAATCATGATTCTCCTGCATTTGTTTGTTCCACGTGTCTTAAAGTGCTTGATTAACATTAAGAAACTCACATAAACTGGTTGGTGAAGAAATTTTATTCGTTGGTAGTATATTATTGTTATTAATTATTTGGAAAACAAAAAGAATAGTTTACTGATTAATTAATGGCAAAGCGTAGCAGAATTAATATATTATATATGATCTAGAAAAAACTAATTCAAAAACTTCGAAAGAAAAATGATAGAATTGCATCCATTGATGGAGAGCTTAGTAGGATCATCTCCTATTTTTTTTTTTTTTGGTATGAAACTAGTAAGTGACCATTTAATCACTATAGAAATTATACAATGAAGATGAAAGTGTTAGAAAATATTTATTTTTATTCCGCACTTGTAACTTCACATTAATAAACTTATTACCATAATAAAACACATTCCTTATTCAAAGTAAATAAATAAAAATAACAATATAAATACATACCAATAATAAAATTTCAATAATTTTTATTTTAATTTTGATTTCTACTTCCGAAAATAAACCAATCACCTCCTCAGTTAAATTACTATTTTAATTCGTACCGGTACAAGAATAATAGTTCTTGATGCAATGCATGCACTAGTGGTTGTCTTTCCTCTCGAAACCAAAAAAGCGTTGAATACAGTAGTAGGGAAAGATTTCGATATATCTGATTTTTATTTTACTTGTAAATTTTGTTGTGTGAATTAAATGTTATAAAATTTATGATGTAAGTTGATGGAAGCAAGATTTTATAAGATTTAATTTTGACCGCAAAATCTACAGGTAGAATAAAAAATCGAGTTCATGATAGTATTTTCTGTAGTAATACATTTTTTTGGCTAGGAATATAGTAGTACTACATGATTATATATAAACTACAAGCATATTGGCCATCTCTGAGAAGAATCTTGTTATTCACTAGTCACTACACCCCGAATATAATGGGCTAAAGCTTTGTAAATGTAAGCACTAGCAAACTTTTTTTTTTTGGAAAATTCTACTGTTTGAATTATACCACAAATTTTAAAAATTTGTACATCTAATACTCCGTATTATATATTTTGAAGGCTTATATTGTATTTGGCTTTATACATATCTACATTCCTTATAAGAATTGTAAAAAATACACGGAAGCTTTTTAATGTATTTCAAAAGGGAAAAACTAATTTAACAAACGACAGTTTTTCTTTTATAAAAAAAAAAAAAAAATTGTTTTTTTTTTCCCCTTTCCATGAATTCCATACGAAGAACTTGGAAAACAGTCTTATAAAAATTAAATTCAAATATATGTGGTAACAATTACTAATAAAGTAACAATGGATTATAAAACAATCACTGCCTACCATAAAAAAGTTGGTAAACTCAATATTTGAACTTATGTTCATATGAAAACAAGGTGTTTTCTATAGGCAAAAACAAGAAGGTTGAAAATTGATAATTTTTCATTCTGAAATGAGATTATTGGCCTTTGATGGTCGAAAGGGGTAAAGGGATTATCATTATATAATTGTGTTGGAAATGAACTCGACTACACACTCATTACAAAATGTTAAAAAAAATATAATAAAATATTGTACTATAGTATAATAGTTGTAATAATAACCCAATACAATCATTAGTATGAAGAAATTTATACTAATCACTCCATAATGCATAATATTTATTAAATTTTGGAATTAATTAAAATCGATAATCTTATCCTTTTTTAAACAATCAATGATCTAATGTATTAGACCTTCCTTGATCCAATTGCGGAATATTGAAGGACCACACCATCACTAAAAGACAAATATTTAGTAGATTCGATTTTTGATCCTATTTGTAAATCTTATGGTGTGGATTAAATTTTAGAAAATCTATGATATCAACTGATGTAAGTAAGATTCTTTAAAATTTAATTCTAATTATAGGATTTACAGGTAAGGTCAAAGATCGAATCTATCTAAATATTTTTTCCGATAATAAGTTTCTGGAAAAGGGAAAGATTCTTTTATTTGTTCTCTTAACTTCTAAGAGTTATAACAGTCCGACCACCGGATGGAGAGATTTGAAGGTACTACTCGGTAAGCGTGTGATTCTTATTCATGCGCGCAAGCGTGCAGTCACGGCGTGCATTAAAAGTCCATATTTCTCAATTTGATGGTGCTTTTTACTCTTTTAGTTTCATTTATATGGGCATAACTACTGTTTTAAAATCGTGGATTTCGGTTTTATAAAGAGTTGAAATCGAAATTAGAATTTTCAGGGTTGGTTTCGGTTTCAATTCTAAAATTATAAATTTTGACTGATTTTTTGGTTTCAGTCACAATTCTGGTTTTAAATTTTTTAAAATTGATGATACATTTTAAATACTACTAAAAAAATTAATACAAATTAAGATGAGAAACAAAAAAATAAATTTTATTTATATTTCAATTGTAAATTTTATTTTTGGGAAACAAGTACATTACTGCACTATTTATAGAACCATTAAAAATTAAAGTACAGATATATTTTGGATAATTCAAAGTTGAAAAATTATACGCATCAATTACATTCACACACACATATATATATATTACCTGATTCTGGTTCTGGAACAGTATATGTTTGGCTGTTCGGTTCTGAAGGTTCCAATTTTGAAACTGAAATCGTGGCTACCTCTACATTTATACCGTAAAACTAGCTATTTTGGGACACTAAAAAAAATCACTTCTTAAAAATAGCCATTACTTTATGACATTAGTATATTCAATTTTATTTTTTCTAAACACTTAAATTATAAAATTTTAAATTGTCTTATTTCAATTATTAGAGATAAAATACACGTACACACAAAATTTTGAATTTTATAAAAAAATCTATCCATTACATTGGTGATAATAAAATTTTGGGATGAAGGGCATATTTAATTTTTTATTTTTTTTTTGAAGGGTGCACTTTTCATTTCTATTTCGACAAGAATTTGTGCTAATCAAGTATCCTTTTAATTTCCACGGGATTTTTTTTGTCTAGTTTATTATTTGAGTAATCTGAATTACTTTTGCTTTGTTTTGAAGTTCGATGAACATAAAAGAGTAATCTTTCATATACCGTCAATATAAAAACTTTTTTACACAATCAATGAATATTGAGAGTTTTAAATCACAGGGTTAGTTTCCCCCTAATCTTGAAATGTTGAAAATTCGGAGATATGTTTAGTCAAAACAAACTGAAGTTTGGAAAGTATGATCGAAGTTGGAACCAATATGGTAACGAATATTGAACACAAAAGGGGTTATTCTATAAGGCCTCGAGGATGATCTTGGCCCAATTCTTCAAGCGGTCTTTCTACACCCTGAAATATTTTAACGTATATACCCAATAATTTCCACTTTCCGATCCAAATAAACACCAGAAGTAAATTTGGACAGTCAATTGGAGTACTTTTGGGCTTAATTATTAAAAGATTGATAATAAAGGAATCTCATGGAATATTTTTAAAATTTTACTTTAGTCCGTTCATTGATTTTCAGCACTCTGTAATGTATAGCCTTAATTCTATTTGTAATGCATTTAAAAAAAAAAAAAACATCTTCTTATTTTAGAAAAACAAAATAAAATACCTTTTTTTTTGTTTGCTTAGCACTAAAAAAAAAAAAAAAAAGATTCTTTTAACACGTTTCACCATTATCGTTTTATTACACAAACTCTTTCTTAAAATTAGAATTGCTCGAAAGTATCCAGTAAAATAAATATTTTTATATACCAATAACAATGTGAAAAAAAAGACAATTAGTATATATATTTCGAATACCATAAATTCAACTCACTTTATCACTCATTTTTTCTTCTTTTTTTTTTTTTTTTCAACCTTAATTTTGCATGCTTCCTCCATCTTAGACTTTACACCAGAGGAAGCATATAAAAGTAACGTACAAGCAAATTAAGAACATTTTGGCCTTTCGAAATTCTCAACAACTTGGAAGATCTGTAGGAGGTGGTTGAACAGATTGGTTTGGTCCTTGCCCATTGTCCACCACAAATGCCATCTCAAGTCCCACAATGGTGTGTGATTCTAGTTGATGGCAATGCATGAACCATACTCCTACAAAACCCAAAAATAAAAATAATAATCTTCATAAAATATTAAACTATTAAATCGGATAATAATTTAGTTTATCACATTAACATTGATTTAGAATTATCACCAATGCAATCAATAAAGAACAGTAAATCTATACTAAATAACTTAAATATATGGACATGAATAGACGAGATTAGGTGTTAAGAATCTCACATAAATATAACTAAATTCGCTTCGTAAGAATTTATCGATTAGAATATAATACTTTATAAAAAAAAAAAAAAATGTAAAAAAAATGCCGTCCTGCATCAAGCAATGGAAGATAGATGGATTATCAGCTCTCCAATCTAATAGCAACCCATCCACCTGAAGGGACACCAACCGTGTTTCTTTCAACGGGATCAACAAGATTAAAGTTGTCAGGATCCTTTTCCGGATCAAAATTCCCCAAACCTTTTCCGACAACGAAAAAATTCATTCCGTGCAAATGAATTGGATGGTTTTCGGTGTCTCGGGTAATCATCACAGTATCCTGCAATATTAGCTGCACAGTTGAATTAAATGCAAGTCTATTAGCCTCGTCTAGATTCCATCGTCCTAAGATTCTTAGGTTGTATTCCAGTGTAGTTATACGGGATTATCGGACTCCCCGGAAAATCATCAGTGAAAACACCACTCATATTAAAGAAATGTGCATTCAGGAGAGCGATTTTCGGGGCGATGAACGATACATTGTTGAAATACGCTGCTAATCGGGTTCCGTGGATGCAATTAGCACAAGGGTTGATGCCTAATCCGATTGTGAAAAGAAGGGAATGATCAATTTTCAAGGGGACTTTGGCAGGGTACTTTTCTGAATTGAGACTTTTCAGGGAGTTAACAAATGCTGTAGCCAGAGGAGTTGCATTTCTTGGTGGAATGTCTGCTAATGTGGTGGATACCGACGATTGGGTCCCGGAATAATGCACGGTGGCAGTGGCGGCCAAGGTGTCGATGGGGACCGGCTCTGCCATGAAGGTTGGTGAGGCTGTCATTAAGTATTTGCCTGTTGCAAGATTGGCCTCCAGAATGGCATTTGTGGTCTGTCCTGGTGTTATGAAAACAGTGTCTGTTTTGAATGGTTTTACATATGTTGCATCGACTTCCACTATTGTGAGATTGTGGCCAGCAATCTTGAAGAATAGTTCTTCATTAAGTGCAGCATTGATAATTCTCAGCATGTATTTCTTGCCTGGTTCCACTGATAAACTGAACCCCCCTGCAGAATTTTCAACGAAAATTCATAAAGTCATGTATGAGCTATATTTATTAACTGTGCATCAAAACAAAACCATTGATGCCTTGTTAGATATACAAAAAGAAATGAAATACAATTAAATATTTAAAATTAAAAAATAGTGATTAAATATAATTTTGCTATGTAAACTAAATTGTAGCGATTGATTCTGAATTTGTACCTTTGTAAATTATTTTTATTAATTAAATTGATTGCTAGATAAAAACAGAAAATGTTTTTTCCTTACTCTCTACCTTCTGAATAGCAATGTGAAACAGGGCCTGATTGGCCATTGATTGTGTAAGCGTCAGAAGCTTGAGGTACAATTCCAATTTTCATTGCGCTACTGATTAGTGCTTCGATATCTGCCTTCCACCATTCGGCTATAAATTCAGCAACGGAATTTGATTAAACCACGGCTTTTAACCCAAAAAAAAAAACCAATTGCAACAATATGGAAACAAACATTATCTCTAAGAGACATGCAACGGTCATTTTAAAAAATATATATTTGAATTAAAAAATTCGTATAGTATAAATTTTTAAAATACATGATATTGTATTGTACAAGTTTTTAAAGTATAATATGATGGTTCTGTTAACGAACTGTAGAGTTTTCCAATGCTTAAACCTACAATTTTTTTCCTGAAAATTTCTATTGTTCCATAAACAGAATGATACTATGTGCTCTAAAAATTTATACGTGTAATATAATAAACTAAATCTTTAATAATGCTTAAATCTAAATTTTTTCAGAAAAAGACTTTTATTGTTACATAAGGAACCATGTTATATGATTTGAAAAGTTATAATGTACAAATTTTAAATCAAACTGATTTTGTTTAAATAATTATTATTTGAGATATTATTTAAAATAATTACAAAAATAATTGTTGTAACAATTTTTGAGATGTGAGGTATATAAAGTAAAAATTTAGTTAAAAAAGTATTATAAAATTATTGCAAAATATTTCTTGAAGAAAAAAGGAAAAATGCTTTATACAGATGGTAGTCAATAGTATTGTTCTTTAATTTAAAACTGTAGAATTATTTATTTATTATTTTCCTTTTTTTGGAGGGGAGGGGGCAGCTTGAATAGTATGACCTAAAATGATCACAACTTCATTATCTGGGCTGGGAAACGGGTAAGGGACGCCAACTTTGGGCTGGATAACAAGTGCTCCGTGGACAGTGGCCCGGAGCCAGCCGATGTGGGATATGCCACCAAAGAGTTCCCCTCTGGTCCGTCATTGTGAAGTTGTCTGTATAAGCATAGCTTTGCCCTGGTTGAATTGGATACTGGGTTACGAAAGCTGGCCCGTCGGCCCATCCACTAGAATTTGCTTTATACCATGCCTGCCCGTAATTGAAATTAAAAAAATATATAACAACTTTTCTCATCATCAACAGTTAATCTTCTTTCTGGATACTAGGATAAAAAATAGGTAACCTTTCGTGTGATATTTTACGAAAATGATTCTCTCTCTTTCTGTGGCAACAAGTTGCTTTCTACACTTTGATATATACACAAACAGAGTGAATTTTATTAAATTAAAAGTTAATAATCAGATGTGGGTTAAATTAGGTATGTAAACGGATCGGATCTAATTCTAGATTCAACCTTATTCGTATCCGTTTATTTGGGTATGAATCAATGAAAAATTTCAATTACTCGGATATGATTTGTACTTGTTTAGATATTATAATAAACGAATCGAATATAAATCTTATTGTTCCGACCCGATTAGGACTTGGATCCGATTAAATATTAAATATATAATAAAATTATATACAATTAATATTATTCTATATGTACATAATCATATATGTTCTGTAAATTGACAATGTAAATTATATTCTATTGTAGAACACTTGCATGAATATTGAATCGGATAGTTTTTATAATTACAAAAAAAAAAAAAAAAAATCTATAAATTATAAAATTTCTATTTAAAAAATATAAAAGTTAAAAAAAATATTATAAGACCTAGATTTGGATCCGGTATGGATTTACTTTTGTAGAAGTAGAGAATATCCGGATCCGAATTCATATATACAAATTGGATTCAGGTTTGGATCTCTTACGTGTTTATAAGCCTAGGTTAAATGAAAAAAAAGACTAATTTGGTCCCTTATGTTCAAAGTATTGATCAATTTGGTCTCTTGCCTATGGAGAAGATTAATTTGGTCCATCATTCTTATAAAAATTAACTAATTTAGAGCTTGCGATATAAATTGTGAACAAATTAATAGAATATTTAACAATACATCTACGGCATATCCTTAACAGATACATGATTATCATGTGTCTTGGTTCATTAAATTATTCATGATTTTCATCATAGGTTTTAGATTAGTTATTTTTTTTAAAGATAAGTGATCAAATTGATCGATATTCTAAAAATAAGAGATTAAATTGATTTTTTTCAATAGATTAAAAATATAAAATCACCAATTCATCAGAACAAAATTTACTTTGAGAACTTGAAAAGGAACGAGTTGTTCATTTATTACTTCTATTTTCCTGCTTATTTTTGCCAAAGTAATATGTTTCAGGGTTTAAAATTTTGGATATTATTATATTCATCCCACGTTTTTTGCAATATTTCTGTATTAATAAATTCCAATATTATATTGTGACACAAGGATGTGTTACCTAATGGACTTGGACGGGTCAACCTAAGAAATAGTTAACTCAAGAATCTATTACTATCAAAATCATAATTAGATCAAAAAAAATAAAAAATAAAAAATTGAATAATTGATTAATGTCAAAATTTAGACTAACCTTACCACATCTATGATCACGTTATACTGGACTTGGTTGACAACCTTGACGAGAACGGTGTCGTCTTCATTGGCAAAGATTGTCGGACCCGGGAAAAGTCCATTTACTGTTATTATGGGCTTCGTTGAGCATACTCTTGTAGTGTTCGTCTAGATAACCTGCATGCACTCGCAAACCAAATCAACGTAGTATTTTAATCCTGGTGTTTATTCAACTATTTCCAAATAAGTTTCGAAATAAGTTACAAATAGCTGAGAAATTAATCATTCAAAAATCATGAATTACTATCATACATTTCAATTTGAATGTAAAATAAGTCCAATTATGCAGCATGATTTTCTTTTGAAGAGGATTAACAGTAAAATTACACTTATTTCTTGTGATTCGAATATGTAGTCTACAAGTTATAAGTGATGCGTTTTACTAATTAAACACATTCGTTGTCATATGCATCATGACTCCATCCAAAATGTCATTAAAAGCCAACATTTTGGAAAAGAAACTAATTCGGTTTGAGGATGCAATTAATTTTGTAGTTTCAAAACAAATTTCCTAAGCAAATTCCATTATGAAATTGATTCTCCCAAGCTATTAATTACTAGTGAGAAAAGTGCAATGAGTACTAAATAGAAGAATGTGTATACTTACATTGAACTTGTAAATGCGGATCTTGCATTCAACCAATGACGAAAATAAACAAGCCAAAATCACCAAGACTCGAAGCCATGAAGCCATTTCTCTGTGTGTGGATATTCTTCTACTAGTTCTAGTACTTTGCGGGATGGTGGTGTTAAGGTAGATTGAACTTTTTAAAGAGAACCCTTTTGCTAGAATGTCGTTTTAGTTATATTTTCGGACGAAAATGACACTTGTGAGAGAGTAAAAAATATGAACGAAATCTTCACCATGTGTTACATGGCTTCTACTTTACATAAGCTAGTTGACTAAGGAATCCGCTAGTATACATCTTTGTTGGATTAGTGGAAACCTTTTGCTGTTCATTTCGGATGACATTAATCTAAATCATTAGATGATTAAAAAATAGTATAATTTTTCTTTTTTTCAGTCATCCGCTCTATATTATGGAGTGAATAGATTAAACATTCGAATTAGTATTGCTGGCCACCACGTTGGAGTGCAAAATTAAGAGTGAAAAAATGTGCAAATGTAAAAATCTATTGGACTACTAATTTTAACCTAAACATGAAGATGTGTATAACGATTTTCTTTTTGATTAAAATTATAATTTTTCACTTATATCCAATTTGGAGAAGAATGGTTCGCAACAAATCTTAGTAACACCTAACATGAAAAGAAATTATAATTTGTCTTCGTGCAAATGGTTAAGAGAGTTACACTATCATCAACTATTTTTCTTCACACTTAAAGAAGTAATAAAACTCAGCAGTGGCTGTGGGCTTTAACAAAAAGCTTTCGTTTGATATGTCATTATTAAAGTATATATTAATTAAACATGAGACTCTAATCATTGATTTTGTCAAAATATGAATAGATGAATATGAACCTAATTCAAATCACAAGGTTCTGGAAGCTTTTACATATTTAAACATTTCAAACAAAGATATGCAACCGCTATTGATATTAAATAGGATCGACATAGAAAGACTTTTTGCGAGACATAAATAAACAGCTTTGAAACATAAAGTTCACATTTTCTTGTGATGAGTTCAGATTGGATTGGATAAAGACATTTTAATTCCTGAGTTCGTGATTATAGTTTTAAACTTATCTATACTTGTTTAATGATTGACCAAATAGAACAAGTTCAAGTATTATTGATATATGAGCTGTATTTCTTACTTTTTCAGGCAAATAACATGAGCTGTATTTCATATAATTATTGTCAAAGTTAACAATTATTAAAGCTTGTTGGAGAAGAGCTTTTGTAGAATTGATCTATGTAGGTTCTATGAGTTGGATAGTCGTTAATCCAAGTTAGGATGTGTTTGGTATATGAGTATAAGAGAGAATAATGAGAATCGAAATTAATTATACTCTAAATATATATAATTTAGTTGAGCATTATATAAGAATCATATTATGGAAATTAGAGTGTTAAATAGTACTTACTTTCATTGTCATTTGTGACTTTACTTTCAAATTGATTAACTTATTAACATAGTCAAAGCCATTCCAATTTAAATCAAACAACTAAGAGAGAGTGATACAAACTTATACTGAAAGTAGAGTTTATGATTTCTATTCTCATTCCAATTCGCAAATGCAAGCCAAACATATTCTTAGAGTTTTGTAATTGGCGAACAGTACCTTAATTTGATGTAGTAGTACTATTTTTTCTTAGTTTGAATGTTGCATAAAACAATTATTATTTGGTATATTTATAAGTTATGATCTATTACGAAGATTAATAAGCAGCCTCCAGATTGGGAGTAAATAGAAGTTAAACAATACGAACAAAAACTGACGTTCATCAGAAGCCCTCTATATGGTTTAGGTAAGAGACTTCGAAAGCAAGATAATCCTTGTAGTGTTTAATTTGATTTATCACATTCTTTAGCATGAAAGACATTACCGAAACGCTAAGCCAAGAACATTTCCAATGAACATGTAAACATTAAAATGTTGTTAATAAAAAAAATAAATTTTAATTTGTATAATAACCTACAAAATTAATTATTTTTTCGATCTTCAAACTAATTGGAAGATTGAAAATTCATGTTAATCCGAAATCAAAACTCTTTATAATTGGATTAAATTTTTGAAGAAATAAAATTAAAGAATAGTTTTATTTTCTGTCAAAAAATTATAAATGGAGATTGTACTCAATTTTTTAACTATCAATAAAATTTAATTTGTTACTCGATTATTCGTTGTTATTAAATTAACTCGAAATTTGTGTTTACAGAAGCCTCTCAACATGAGATGAAGAACAAGATAGGGATAGAAGCATTGTTAACTTCCAAAGTTAGCCGAACAAATTTGTCTGACAATATATATTACAATAAAACCTTAATTTTCATGCTAAAGTTCACTTTGCAAGGGTTGCACTCGTGCTTCGTACTAATCTTACGATTCTATTTCTTGCTGCCAAAGATGGCTCACCTATCACATTGAACTTGTAAATGCGGATCTGGCAACCAACCAATGACAACGAAAATAAACAAGCCAAAATCACCAAAACTCGAAGCCATGTAGCCATTTCTCTGTGTGCGCGCGCGCGGATGTTCTTCTATTTGTTCTAGTACTTTGTGGGGTGGTGGTTTTAAGGTAGGCAAATATTTAGGTAAATCCGATTTTTGACTTAACTTGTACATTCTGTGGTATTGATTAAACTTTAAAAAATCTATGACATTAACTGATGTAAGTAAGATGTTTTAAAATTTAATCTTGATCACAGGATCTATAGGTGGGGCAAAGATCAGGTCTATTTAAATATTTTCTTTTAAGGTATATTGACTTTTAAAAGAGGACCCTTTGCTAGAATGTCGTTTTAGTTATATTTTCGGACGAAAATGACACTTTTGTGAGAGTAAAAACTATGAACGAGATCTTCACCGTGTGAGTTACATGGCTTCTAATTTACATAAGCTAGTTGACTAAGGGAGCCACTAAGTAAACATTTTTGTAGGATTAGTGTTGCTGGCCATCACGAATGCAAAAATAAGAGTGAAAGAAAAATGTACAGATCTTATAAAGCTATCCGGAATGCTAATATTAACCTAAAAATGATGAATTGCTATGTAGATTTTATATTTTTTTTTTAATTTTTTAAACATTTTTTTTTCGGTGATTAAAAGTTTAATTTTTCACTTATATCCAATTTGGAGAAGAATGGATCGAAACAAATCTTAGTAACACAAAACATAAAAAGAAATTATAATTTGTCTTCCTGCAAAATGGTCGAGAGTTACACGTGAAATAATTGAAACACTATCATGGACTATTTTTCTTCATACTTAAAGAACTAATAAAACTCCGCAGTGGCTGTGGGCTTTAACAAAAAGCTTTCGTTTGATGTGTCATTATTAATTAATGTATGTGTTAATCAAATTTTATACTCTAATCATTTTGATTTTGTCAAAATATGAACAGAGACTAGGAGTTCACAAATTTCAAGGGTCTGGAAGCTTCTACATATTTAAACATTTCAAACAAATATATGCAACTGCTATTGAAAGACTTTTTGTGAGACATAAATAAACAACTTTGATACATAAAATTCATATTTTCTTGTGATGATAGTTCAGACTGAATTGGATTGGATAAAGACATTTTAATTCCTGAGTAAGTAATTATAGTATGTACTTATTTAATGATTGATCAATTAAATAGAACAAGTTCATGTGTTTATTGATATATGAGCCGTATTTTTACCTTCTTTTTTTTTGGCAACTAACATGAGCTGTAGTTTACATAATTATCGTCAAATTAACAATTATTCAAAATTTGTTGGAGAAGAGCTTTCGGAGAATTGATCTATGGGGTTCTATGAATTGATCTAGGTGTTTGGTATATAAATATGAGGAGGATGTTAATTAAAGTTAATTTTATTTATATATGTCATTTAGTTGAGCACTGTGGGAATTATTTTAAGGGAATGAAAGTATTAAAAAGTATTAATTTTATTTTTATTTGTAATTTAAATTTTAAATTGATTAACTTATTAATATAATAAAAGTCATTTCGATTCAAACCAGTTCAAACTAAACAAGTAAGAGGAATGACACAAATTCATAACGATATTGAGATTTATGATTCCTATTCTCGTTTTGATTCTCAAATGCAAACTAAAAAATTTTGTAGTTGGCGAACGGTACATTTCATGTATTAGTACTATTTTTTCTTAGTTTGAAAGTTGCTTAAAACAATGACTATTATTTAGAACATTTGTAAGTTATGATCAGCTCTTAATACAAATAGATGTGTATGAATTGACCTAATTGGAGAAGACAGAATCTAGGATTAATTATCTTTACACATTGGTAGTATCGCTACCATTGCAGGAAAAAAGAAAGTGGATATCTCGCAGGTAACATAGGGTTTTATTTCCCTCTTTGCATCGGTCACTCCCTGAAACAGACATCTGAAGGGTAATTAGCCCTCCCCTTAATCACAAAAACCGACATATGTTTAGCTAAGAGACTTGGCAAAAACATAATCCTTTCAGTGTTCAATTTGATTATCACATCCTAAAACACATTACCGAAACTAGGGGTGTGCAAGTATGTTAATCAAATTTGTAATCAATTTCAAATTCAATGAAAGGTTATAAATTTAGTTAATTAACCGAATTTAATCAGAAATTGGATAACCAAATTGATGAATATAGTTAATGAAATTAAAAGTGGTAGAAATTTTTTTGAATTCCATTTTTGATTATCGAATTCAATAATTAAAAATAAAATTTTATTAAAATATTTTGATATATAAATAGTACATCACTAAAAATATATATTTAGTTATTCGACTAAAAATTTATTTATTTATAACTATTATAATTAGCTTTATTTTTGTCTTAATTCGTACAATTGTTATATTCTTATACATTATTTCATATTTATGTTATTAAATTAATATCCATAAATCACATATAAATAGTCTTGCGATAGATATTTTATTAATACTTACAAGTTACATAATATTTTAGTATTATACGTAATTATATTGTTTATTATTCAATTAAGTTATATGGTACAATCTTTTTTTACTTATTTTTCTGAATCATTTATTAATAAAGTTTCACATAACATATCAAACTATGTGACAAAAATAAAATAAAATTAGAAAATTTTTTCTTGAAAAATAGGTTTTTGTTTAGAATTTTGGCCCAATGTTAAGAATCTAACTACTCGAACAGAATTTGGTTAATTGAATCCAAAATCGAGTAGCGAATTCGAATTTGGTTAAACGAATTTTCTATCGAATTGAATTTGAAATCAGAATTAATTAAAAATTTTAGAACCCTTTTTCGAATTTTAAACGATTTTATTAATAGATTAACCGATTAATTAGCCGATGCACATGAAACGCAAAGCAAGAACATTTCCTATGAAATTTCTCAAAGAGATAGTCACACTACATTCTATTTCTCTCCACGCCCACATGTGGTCATACAAGCTTACATTTCCAATCTCAACAAGGGTAGGAAACCATTGGTTGCCCAAAGCCGAGCAGACTCTTTAATGCCCTTCAATGTGTCTTCATCTCTTCCATTGCACTGGAGGCATGTTTAGCAAAATAAATTGTGCCGACATTGATACTCAGCGTTGTTCTAACTCCAGCTACGATTTAGCCTGCAGCAGTTGACTGATTCACCTCTTCCTTCTTCTCCTTGTCATTAGTAGGATCTTTCTTTATATGCACAACCTTCTTCTTGTAATTCACAGGATCCTTCTGCATACGCTCTATTTGGGAAATGTTAGTGATGTCTAGATAAGCAGCTTAAGCAACTTTCTCAACATATTCAACTAAATACACAGGTTTGTCTTCCAAGACGAAGAGAAGACAAGAAGATATTGAATAGTTATAGAAGAACATATTGTTCTATTTCTTGCTACCATCTCGGTGGCTTACCTGGTTTAGATAAATTGATATTCGCTCCTTTACCAATCTTGGCAACCAAACTCTCAGGGCTTTCATTGTATTTTTCAACTCCTTCAGAATAATAGGGGCACGATTTACAATAAAAATCTTGCCGATGAATATGCCTAGAGCTACCCCAATAGCCGTCTAGTCTGCTGTAGTCCATATCCACCCAACCTTCACCTTCTTGTCCTTCTTCATACACTCTACCAGGTTAGGTTTTTCTTAATTAGCAGGTTTAGTAACTTTCTCAACGTGTTCAACTATATGCTCTTGTTTGATTTCTAGTAACTAAAGAGAAGAGAAACAAGAACTCATGACTCACACATTACTTTTTGACATTTTCACTCTAGATAATCAAAGTATGCTCGAAGTTATCCTTCAAATGACTAATAAGTTCCTAATAATTGAATCCCAAAAAACATCCCTTCAATTCAATCTCATAATTCCTTTTGGATTCTGCATTTGAATGATAAATAAAGTTTTAACCACACATTGACATGCACACAGAATTGTGAACATGGAGAAATATTCACATATCAAAAAGTAGAATAAAAATCTTTTTTCCTGTCTCAGTTTAACCAATAATATAAACAAATTAGTTTAGTCAAAGTATTAGATGCATTTACCTCTAAGCCATAAAACTATCACATTACTATTATGGGATGTTAAAAAATATATAATAGCATGCAGATATAATTAATTTAGTTGCCCCAAACAAGAAACCAAACAGAGAAAGCTAATATTTAAGTAGATAATTTCCTATTTAGAATATCATACTGCAATGCAAAAGATATTGATGGTTCAAGAAGTAGAATAAGAAGAACATTTAACAAGTAAAACAATTGTGGAAGAACATTTAACAAGTAAAACAATTGTGGAGTGTGTAGAAAGAGACTGAAAATCAACATGAAACGAATGAACTGAAAAACGAGAAGTGTTGAAGATTATAAGCCTTATATGAACTCCGATGAAGCTAAATCCAATAGATTTGAAGTGGCTCTGTTATAGAATCCGAAGGCTGATCGGATCCAATTAGCACAGATCTATAAGGCCGATGGACGATGCATCGAGTTGCTGAAGTCTTTCATATGTCCATATCTTGGAAAGATTGATGTGCAATCCCATTCACTAACCATCGAAAAGAATGTTGTAAATAGGGAGCTTCTAAGGGAAAAAGAAAGGAAATAAATGCCCCATCCCTATGTCAGCAAATCCAATCCCAAGCACAGTTGGGACAGTGATCCCAGCCATCACAGCAGAATCAATTCTTCAATTTTGGCCAAAATTTTATTGCCGGCTCTCATCTGGAAGTTGCCAAACTCAACTAATATACTGGAAAAGTTGAAAACTTGATTGATTAGGGTCACTATAAGCTGGCAATAATACTCTTAGTAGGGAAAAAACTTTAATTTGTTATCTAACACCTGACTATTTTACCTTCTACGTTGCTTTTAGTTTTAAATCTGAAACTCCAAACTTTAATCTAATAAATCCTTGTCCGTTTTCTTCAAGTTAATTTGTTAGGATTAGAGTAAAAGATAAAAGATATACTTATTTGTACCTGTCAGAAAATGAAAAATATATACTTATTTACACTGCCGGAAAATGGCAATCAGTAGAGTGAGCAGGTGGGAGAAAAGGAGTTAGGACAAAACTGTATTAATCGATGAAGAATTTAGGAAAAATTCTTATCAATTTCACAGAGTTTAAACATATCATTGAACAAAATTTACTCTAGTAGGAAAATAATTACTCTGACAATAACGGTTCCAAATATAAAAGCATGTTGAATAATTTGACTGTCCAAAAAGAAACCAAACAGAGAAAGCTAACATAAAATAATTACTCTGACAATAACGGTTCCAAATATAAAAGCATGTTGAATAATTTGACTGTCCAAAAAGAAACCAAACAGAGAAAGCTAACATTATAGTGGATAATTGGCAATTTTGAATATCATAATACAACGCAGAAGATATTGAATAGTTCAAGAAGAAGAACAAGAAGAACATATATGTGTATAATCTTTAAAAGTGATCAACAATTGTGGAGTTTACAGGAAGAGCTAGAAAATCAAATATGAAATGGAATGAATTGAAAAATGAAAAGATTGGTGAAGACAATAAGTCTTATATGAACTCGTGTGAAGCTAATCGTGTTTAAATTTTTGGCCCTGTTCCTGTGAATTGGAGTTAGTTTTAAGATAAAAAAGATTAGCCTCGTAATACACGCGTACACATTTCTCTCTTTATCAAGCCACGGTAGGGTTTTAGCTTCAAATATATATTTTGTTTGCAAGAGTGCCAAGTTCGAGCAAAGATAAATATCTACTGCAAGCAAATGACTAGTATTATGAATTTAGCAAGTTAAGTAATACTCAAACTAACTCAAACAAACTTTAGTTAATCGAATTCAAAATCGAGTACCGAATTCAAATTTGGTTAACCGAATCTTCTACCAAATTGAATTTGAAATCAAAATTAATTAAAAGTTTAGAACCTTTTTTGAATTTGTATCGATTTTATTAACCGATCAATTAATCCAATGCACACGAAACGTTAAGCAAAAACAACATTTCCTTCTCAGGGAGATAGTAGTACTACATAGATATTTCTTTCCATACAAGCTCACATTAATCCAAACAAGGGGTGGGAAACCATTCTCTTGTCCAAAGCCGAGCAGACTCTTTAATGCTCTTCAATGTGTCTTTCATCTCTTCCATTGCACTGGAGACATGTTTAGCAGCATAAATTGTGCCAACAGTGATAGCCAACGCTGCTACAACTGCTGCTCCAGCTGCCATCCAACCTGCACCAGTCGACTGCTTCACCGCCTCCTCCTTCTTCTTGTCATTATCAGGATCCTTCTTCATACGCGCAGCCTTTTTCTTGTCATTCACAAAATCCTTCTTCATATGCTCTCTCAAGGTAACGTTAGCCATAGCAGCTACCTCAGCATGTTCTACATACACACGTTTGTTTTCCAGCAGCTGATCATCATGTTCAACTACATACACATGTTTGTTTTCCAGCAGCTGAAGAAAGAAGACAAACAAGAAGATAGTCAATAGTTAAAGAAGAAGTCGAAAGACACTTACAAACTTATTTACAAACTTATTTACAGACACAAATAACCCTACTTACAAACTTATTTACAAACATATACCTTAACAGCCCCACAAACTCAAAGCTGTGTTATTTGAAAACATTTAGAGTTTGTCAAGCCAAAAATAAAAACGAGCAACTGAATGTTACTTTGTGAAGAAATCTGTGAGTTGAGAAGTTCCAGATACGAATGGAAGAGAAATTGTCCCTTTGAGAAGTCAATGATGGACAAAGTGACAATCTATTTCTATGTGCTTTATCCGCTCATGGAAGCATATGGAACAGAAAAGAAGAGAACCAACCACTGAACTCTCCATTAAGACTACTACCAAGAGTAAAGATATTTTGGGGGAAAGCAAATCAGCTCATTAATTAAAAAAAAGGAAAATGCAAAGCATCAGTAAAACTCATGAAGGTAAAACCAGACTAGTCAACACAAAGCAACCAAAATACACGATGTAGCACAAAAGCTATGTGGCACAAATGCCCCAAGGATCAGGAATATCCCTATTGCTGTCATGGAGGTCACTAGATCTAGAGTTTTCTAACCTCCTCCTAACCACATCAGTGATAAGCCAAAAAACATGTTGATTTGTGTTGAAAAATGAGCGCATTTCGTCCAGCCCAAACAAAGTAGATGAAAGCACCAAATGGAACTTTTCTAACAACACCAACAATAGCCTTTTCCTAATATGGGTACAAAGCCAGTTCAAGATATGAGTCCACTGTGTTGAGATAGTATAATGCAGCTTGTTCAAGTGGAGAATTTTAGCCTATATCCTAAAGCTAAATTCAGGTGTTCTGCAGTCTCTAGGTGGTTATCACGGAGGATACACTTGGCAGATGGTAGAGGGAATTATTTCTGAAGCTTATCCTTGTGTTTATAGGCTTATGCAAATAACCTTACCTACAAACTTATTTACAAACATATACCTTAACACAATATAGTACATTTTTTTTGCAGAGAATTAATCCAGCAAAACCACCTATTACACTTGAGTCTTGACAACCAAAAAGCTAAACACGAAAGTCCTGAGTCATTTGGTTAAAATTCAACAATGACAATTACAAAAGTTAATGGCAATGGATTTATGTTAAAACCCATAGGGTGTTTGGTATGTAAAAATTAAGAAATGGGTATTAAATTTTATTTTTTTTTCTTCTTTCTCCCCTTCCTTTGACTATTAACCCTAATCACAGCCACCCCTTTTCTCCTAAACTCTAATCCAGAACCACCGTTAAGCCACCATACCCCTAGCTCCACCGTCATACATTACCAACCACCATCAACTCGTGAGTACTGTAAGTGAATTAGTCATCATCCAATTCCGATTTCAACGCTGATCTCATTTTCGCTACTAAATTGACGAAAAAACAATGTAAAATGGCCAACACAGCCACCAATCCTCCAACCAAATCATAACCGAATCCAAAATTTTAAATCAAATTTTGTCTCCAATTTGATATGGAATCTCGAATTTCTGTTACAGATACGACTTGGACGAATATTTGAACCATACTAGAGAGAGGCAACTTGCAACTCTTTATCTTTTTCTTGGTTAAGTAACAGTTTTTATTGGGATTCTGTTCCTAGATTTGCAGTTCAAAACAAGAAACTCAACAAAGATAGGCCTTGCCTTGCCTTTGACATACTATTTCAAAAAAGAAAAGCTGATAAATCAAAAATTCTTACCGCTTTTCCTTTGTTGTTTCCAGCAGATCCAGCTCCGTTTCCTCTCGTGCTTGCCATTGTCGAGAGAGCGATAGAATGGCGGGAGAGGGCGGAATGGTTGTTTCCAGCAGATCCAGCTCCATTCCCTCTCGTGCTAGCCATTGTCGAGCGATCGATAGAATGGGGGAAGAGGGCGGGGGGCGGAAAAAAATATAACGTAGTCACAGCAAATTATGCGACTGGTCCTCAAGAAACCCTTTGCTAAAACTTACCTGTTGGTAGTCAGAAGCACGTGCCTCTCACTGATTATAGTCGACAATTTTTGTAATTATAATCACTTTTGAGCTTTTTATACAAATCTAGAAGCGTAATTATCAATAAGGTGTGTTAATTAGGTTTTGTAAGTCGGGATTTATAAATTTATTTAAATTTTGAATCTTAATTAGATTAACCCAAATTCACAAATATAAAATTCATACTCGATTTACAAAATTATTTAAATTTTAATCCTGTTAGTCCAAAGTCACATTATTTAATAAAATTTAACTTTTTATAATTTATTTGTTAAAATTTTATTTTTTTAATACTTGGTCAACTCAAGAGAAATAATATATATACTAGTTATGTCAATAAATAACTATAAACTATATCATTGAATCACAATATTTTAATTAAATTGACTAATAATTTGGGTTATTATTTTTAGTTACGTGAGTTTAGTTAACTTAATAGAAATTAGACTTATTAACTATTATCCATATAAAATTAAGTAGTATTATTTAATTTTCAAGGTCTTTTGTTTTTTGGTATGTAGGGAAGGAATGAAAATCAAGATTAATTATATCTATAATTGTTGTTTGATTAATCACTATAATGTCGAGCGATCCTTGATCTCTTATACACATCTATTCCTGAATTGTGACATGAATTTCAAATTTATTAATTTATCAATAATGAAACCCATCTCTTATTTAAACCAAACAAATAAAGAGAAATGATATAAATTCATAGTGATAATAGAGTTTATTTGTCGGCAGTCCTAATTACCACGTCAGATCCTGTCTGTAAATTTTTTCTTTTTTTTTTTGAAACCTGCATGACGTCACACCCCCAAGCCCTATGACACGCGAGCATTCTCTTATACACATCTAGATGTGTATAAGAGACAGATGTGATGACTGTATTTAGAGAAATGAGGAACCCTGCATGTCCTCGTTCAATGGGTAGATCCCCTCATCAGCCGCATCCCAAAAGAAACTCTCCGTTTTATTTTGTTCGATTTTATCTCCTCGAATGATAATCTTACTCCCCATTTTGATATGGTTAGATTTTAGCTTCTTCATCTCATTCTCTTTCATTTTTTTGTTATCCGCCACACTAAAGGAAATAGACTCCATCTTCCTTCAAATCTGAAAATAAAAGGCAAAGAATTAGTACAATTTTTTTCTGATTTCTTGTTTCTTGATTCATTCTCCTATTCTCATATTTTGTAGTAGAATTTTTTCTAATCTTTCCCTTATTATTGGTATTGTTTGGATAGTTATTATTTTTGAAATTTTTTTTGTAAAAATACTGTAGTAATTATTTTATGTAATAGATGTGACATAAAAAAATGATTGAAAAACGCATGTGAAATGATTACAAAATATTATTTGAAGGAAATGGAAAATTATATGGTATCCAAATAGTTCAATTATTATTATGGGTTAATAACACTGTACCTCTTGAACTATATGGATAATTACGTTTTGCCCCTTAAATTATAAAAATATATACTTTGCTCTCCATGTATAATATTCATTTCTTAAAATTTTAAAATATCAATGAAAAATTTAGTTAGATGACTAAAATACCCTTGACACTATATTTTGATTTTTATATATTTAAATTTTGATAGTGATGTGATAATTATTTAAAAATAAGTACAAATAAACTATATAATATTTCAATCTAATGTATATCAATATATTTCTTGGTTAAAATTTTAAAATTTTTAGATTAATTTTATATTATTTCAAATTTAAATTTTTAACTGTAGTGGTATAACACTTTCAAATGGGGTTGTTTTCTATGAAAAAATTTTCTGTAAAAGTGTTATATTAAAATATAATTTCTATAAAATTTTATAATTTTTCAATGTCACTTAATATTTTACAATTTTTAATATTTGATTTAATCTATGAAAATTGTGATATCAGATATAATATAATTTTACAATTTTTCACATTGTTATTTCCTAAAGTCCAAGATATCAATGTATAATTATATTTTATTTTTTTCCTAATTCTTTTATAACTGTTAAAAATTAATTAAAAACATGAAAATTAAAATATGATACGAAGGGTATTTTTAATCATCTAATTAAATTTTCTTGATATTTTAAAATTTTTAAAAGATGAATGATGTGAATAGGGAAAAAATGTATATTTTTATAGTTCAAGGGGCAAAGTGTCTCTTTACCCATATAGTTCAGGGGAGCAAAGTGTTATTGACCACCTTATTATTATTATTATTATTATTATTATTAGAAGCTTCACATCATCAGGTAACTTTTTTATCAATTTTTTGTTATTCTTTTTTTTTTTTTTTATAAAATATTTTTTTCCCATTTTTCCATTATTTTGAGTTTACTTGGTTTCCTAAATGTTAAAATCTTTATTCATAACTTCTAAAAACAGATCTAATATGAAATAAAATGGTCGTCACTGGATTTTTTTTTTAAATAAAATTAAATCTTCACTCTTATGTACTGTTCTAGATGTGTACGTAGTATGTTTATTCCCTTTTTTTTTTTTTTCTTTTTTCACACTTCGATTATTATTATTATTATTATTATTATTATTATTTCTGACATATAGGTACTGCTTGCCAATCTTTTCAATAAAATATTAAAGAGTAGAAAGATGTCTGATCAGTAGAAGAAGAGTACTTTCATACCTATATTCAAAATTAAAGGGGATATACAAAATTGTGCAAATCATATGGGTATTAAGTTAATAAACCATACGATAAAATTTTAGGAGAGAGTGATAGAAATAAGGTTAAGAAATTAGATTAAAGTGTCAAATAATCAGTTTGGTTTTATGTTAGGGAGATCGACTACTAAAACAATACATCTCTTAAGAAAATTTACCGAGAGATACCGGGATAAGAAAAGGATTTACATATGATTTTTATTGATTTTGAAAAGGCATACAATAGACTCTCTAGAGAAGTTATATAGAGAGTTTTAGAAAAAAGAGAAATTAGAGTAACATACATAGAATCAATAAAGGAGATGTATAGGGATGTGGTTACAAGTGTAAGAACATTAGGAGAGTTGACACGAGAGTTTCCTATAAATATAGGTTTTATACCAAAGTTCAACTCTAAATCCTTATCTATTTATGTTGGTCATAGATGAACTTACAAGGCACATACAGGAGGAAATACCGTGGTGTATGTTATTTGTAAATGACATTGTGTTAGTAGATGAAACAAAAGATGGGGTTAATGCTAAACTCAAGATTTGGAGAGAGACACTTGAGGCAAAAGGGTTTAGAATTAGTAGATCAAAAATAAAATATATAGAATTCAAATTTAGCAAGGGTGCACGTGAAAATGGAATAAGGGTTAGAATCAGAGATCAAGATATACCCATAAGTGAAAATTTTAAATATTTAGAATCAGTTATTCAGAGTCATGGTAGTATAGATCGAGATGTTACACATAGGATACAAGCGGGATGGACTAAATGGAGAATGGTATCGGAAATACTATGTGACCGCAAAATTCCTTTACGATTTAAGGGTAAATTCTATAGAACGGCAATTAGGCCAGCGATGTTCTATGGGTCTGAGTGTTGGGTAGTGAATCACACACATGAACAAAAGATGAGAGTAGCAGAAATGCGAATGTTAAGATGGATGTGTGGGTACACTAGAATGGACAAGATACAGAATAAGTATATTTGTGAGAAGATTGGAGTAGCATCTATTGATGAGAAGATGACAGAAACATGCCCAAGGTGGTTAGGTCATGTGTTAAGACAACCAGGAGAAGCGCTTGTCAGGCGAATAGATTTTAGAGAGAGTAGTCAACATAAGAGAGGTAGAGGAAGACCGAAAAAGATTTAGTGGGTAACTTGTAGAAAAGATATAGTCCATCAAGGAATTTAGGAGGATATGATCCATAACAGAGCACAATGGCATAGCAAGATTCATACAGTTGGCCCTATTCAGTGGGATTAAGACTTGGTTTATTTGTTTGTTTGCCATATAGGTACTTGCTATATGTTGACTAAGGCAATCCAAGATTTGATGATAAACATATCAAGAAATAAAATTAGTTTCAACATATTCTACTAATTTAATCTTTCTTTGTAACTTTTTTTTTTTCCATTTGATGAATGTTTTAACGTAGTTTAGTTTATTTATTTATTTTCCTTATTTTCATGTTTTTCTACTTTTTTTATTTGACTGCTTTATGTTTTCCCTTTTTTATTGTTGTAGGGAAAATTTTGTTGCGATGGAGGAGATCTTCAAAAACAATGAGAAAGATAAACTTTCTTAAGCTATTGGCTTCTTAATCTATTATAAGAGATAACAGAAATGCTATTAAACTTTCATTAAACCAGCAACAAATAATGAAACCGAACAAGAGGAACAATGGAATAGGGACAGAAGATGTAAAAGAAGGAAGGAAATTACAAGGAAAAAGGCAACTCACCAGAGCAACCCTAGAGGAATTCTCCAATACAATTCTCAGCAAAAACTTGAAAGAAAAGAAAAACAATCTCATACTTAAAAGAGTGAAAACGATAGCTAATGCTTTAGTCCTATTCTACCATTGCCAGCTATCCAATCTCTAACTAATTTTGTCTCTTCTGTTGGTAACCAAAACGATGCCATATTGCTATTATGCTATACGCATGCCATTTTAAAAACTCTCATGCTGATGTTACTCATCTTTCCTTCTTCAGCCGTTATTTAACTAACTTTGAAAATCCCTTTTTTTCTTCTTCTATTCTTTTGTTCTTCTCCTTAACCATCACACATAAGTTGTGTACTAAACTTTGTAGGTTCTCTTTAAATTTGACTAAACATTAAGAATACTAGTATAGATTGACCCTAAAACAAAATTAAGTCATACATACTGGCAATCATCTTGTCTCAACTTATATACATCTCAATGTGTATTTGAGACAGATCAACATATATTAAATTTTGAACTAGTAAGGATACTATTGATTAGTAGTTACAATTTTCATTTAAACACATCTACTGATGTTGAAAATCGATTCTCATATTCCTAATCTATATAATATCCTCTATCATCTTTCAGATCAAAAAATAAAAGACAAAGAATTAGTATAAGAGAATCAGGAGGATTCATTCTTTTTGTTTTGATTTCACATTTTCTCTAATTCTTATTCGTTGGTTCATTCTCTTCTTCCGTATTTATTCAGTATAATTTTTCATTATTTTTTCTTCTATTTGTCTGCAGCATTTGAAGGTTTAGATTATTTGGTAATTTTTTTAATCATTTTTTTTCATTTTATTTAATGTTTTGTACAATCATTTGTATGACCTTTAGCCTTCTTTCAAGAGAACAAATCATAATCCTAGATAAACTTATGGATAAAAATTAATTTTTTAAGTGGGTTTTTATTTTTTTAAATTTAGGAGTGAACCATCAATGGAAAGTAGCAATAATCTTTCAAGTGTACAACGGAGAAATAAAGAGACTGTGGAACTCCAAGATTAATCTGGTCTAGATGTCTTGATTTTATAAGAAGTTTTGATCCTGGCTCTTTTACCTATTGCTTTTATTATTTATTTTTTTTTTATTTTTTTATGTATGCTACATTTTGTTTCTTTGCAAATTTTCTGATCTTCAATCGAAAGCATTGAATTTTTCCTCCTCAGTTAGATTATAGATTTTTTGTTTAATAAATTATGAGATATGATTGGCTGTTGATTGACTCTGTTCACTTTTCTAACAATGTATTGTTATTTTGATTGAATTTAAACTTTAATATGCTTGGATTTTAAAAATAAAAACTAAAAAAAAAAAAAAATTGCTTGGTTTTGAAAATGATGTAGATCACAGGGCTCTGGAGTTTGGATATGAGTGATACACTACTAGTTAAGACTGTTAAATAAACGAAATGAAATGGCAAGTATGGAGTAGGAAACAATTGTTTCTTGTAAAATTTAAGAATATCAAAACCTATAAAATTTGAGGCGTGTATACCACTTTTCTTAAAGTTTTGATTGCCCCCACTATACTCAATAGTTTACTTTTGGGCGAATAGCAACCTACCTCTGGGATATAACAAATTCTTAATGATTTTTAATAGCAAAAATTAGAAATCTTCCCAAGAATAATGTATAAGAAGAAACAGATTTTAATGATGAATGTCTATCTTGAATTAGTGGGTATAACTCTCTTTTATAGAGATGGAAGATCAGAGGAATCTATTGGAATACACCTTTTTAATTTATGGAACACCGCTCTTGAACCAAAAATTGCAACTCTCTCCATTTTACTCGTTTTTTAATTTCAAATGGTCAAAACTGTAGTGGCGCGCACACATTCGCGCACTGTAGCAGCGCATGTGCGCTGACCATTTTTGGCCATTGCCTTCAGCTATGCATGTGCGCTGAATTTTTTTTTTTTAAATTGCAACATATTCCCACCAATTTTATTTATATTACAAACTACATATTTACTTTCCTCCACTTAGTTTGTAATATAAATACAACTCACTATCTCTTTTAACATCATACTTAAAGAAAAGTGACTATTGTCTTAAACTTTTATGTAGTGTAAATAATTCACTAGACTTAATCAAATTGATGTGGCATGGTTGCTTAAACCATGATTTAAATTAGACTAGAATTATCACACACATGAACTTATTAACCTTATACATATGTTCACATAATAGTTTTAGCACTGTTACAGGCCATGTGCTCAATCCTAATTTATGATCATGCACAAAAGAGAACCCTAAACTTTTGTTTAGAAGCGACACCACTTCTTATGATCATATAGATAAAATCTTCTCAAGCTTTTAAGGTCAAAAGCACAATAAGATGATTTCATTCAAAATATAAATATTTATATACTCAACCTTCCCACTTAAGGGTTACCATTAGTACACTAACAACATGAAATGGTATACACATAATTTTAGTACTCACAACTACTTATTAGCAACTTGTTTTTACCCTTTAAGCCTTTTAATCTAATGGTAGTACTAGAATAAAGATTGGGTTACCATTGTTAGTAGTTTTAGATAAAGGGCTTCAATCCCATTCCCATTGACGTCGATTTCTGTAAATCTCTCGCAAGAGGTTTATTTAACGGATCCACTAAATTATTGTATGTTCTTACATACACAACAGTTACGATGCCATCATTTAACAACTGTCTAATATAAGTATGCCTTAAACTTATATGTCTAAATTTATCATTATATATTTTATTCAATACTCTAGGCATTGTGGCTTCACTATCACAATTCAAAGCAATGGCTGGCATTGGTTGAGCCACAACTTGATGTCTAATAACAAGTCTCTCAACTATTCTGCTTCTTTACAAGTTGAGGCCAAGGCTATGAATTCAACTTTCATTGTGAAATGAACAATTACAGTTTGTTTCTTTGAAATCCATAAAAATTTTCCTCCACCTAGCACAAAAATTCACAGCTTGTAGAGGTTTTATCGCTAATACTGGTAAATCAACTAGCATCAGAATATCCTTCAAGTACAGTTGAAAAATTATTGTAGAAAAGTCCTAAATTTTTAGTTCTTTTAAGATAACCAAGGACTCTCCAAATTGCTTTCAATGATCATTTTCAAGATTTTTAGTACATCTAGATAATCTACACACGAAAAAAGAAATATTTGGCCTTGTGCAACTCATTGCATACATTAAACTTCCTATTAAACTTGCATATTCAAGTTGAACAATAGGATTGCCAGTATTCTCACTTAATTTAAAGTTAGGGTCAAAAGGAGTATTTGTTTCTTTCACATTTAAATGTTGGTACTAGTTCAAGATTTTCTCAACATAATGTGTTTGACATAAAGCATATCCCCCACTATACCTTTTAACTTTAATCACTAAGATAATATCTACTTTACCAAGATCCTTCATTGGATCTTGAATTGAGAAAATAGATATTTCTTAGTTTCAAGTACACCATTATAAGAAGTACTAACAATTAACATATCGTCTATATATATAGACAAATGATCACACCATATTCTTCAGTGAATTTAGAATAAATGCACTTATCAGCATTATTATATCTAAATCCATTAGAGAGTAAAGCTGATTCAAACTTTTTATGCCACTATTTGGGTGCTTGTTTTAAACCGTATAGAGATTAACTAATTTACAAATTTTATGTTCATTTCCTAGCAATGTAAAACCTTTTGGTTGTTTCATATACACTTCACCATTTAAAAAGGTTGTTTTAACATCCATTTGATGTACACACAAGTCATAAATGGAAGCTAATGACATCAGTACGCTAATAAATGTAATCTTTGCAATAGGTGCATAAGTGTCAAAATAATCAATTCTTTCCTTTTGTCTAAAACCTTTAGTTACAAGTCTTGCTTTATATGTCAATATGGATCTATCAGTGGCATATTTCCTACTAAACACCCATTTACAACTAATAGGTTTAGAGCCAGGAGGTAAATCTACTAGAACCCAAGTATTATTTGATAATATTGAGTCCATTTCATCATTTAGTGCCTTTCTCCAAAATGTTGCATCCCTTGATGACATAGCTTCACCAAATGATTTAGGATCATCTTTTACATTTAATAAGATTGGAACCCTATTAAACAAGTGATCTCTATTACTTTCAACTAAGAAAATAATAACTTGTGAAGATATGAAATCAGAAGACAAATGTTTTTCTTTCCTTTGTCTTTGACTTCTTCTAAGTTCAGGAGGAGTATCAATTTCTTTCCTTTTATTAGAAGAAAGATCAACATTTAGAATCGGTTCTTGTGTTTTAATTGGATCCACATCAATATTTGAATCTTTAAGAAATTTATTCTAAAAAAATTCAACATTCCTTGATTCAATAATAACATTAGAATCAATGTCAAGTAGTCTATAGGTTTTAGAATTTTTAGCATAGCCAACAAACTTTAAACTTTTAAGTGCTCTCAGTCCAACTTTACTCTTTTAATATCCGAGACTTTATAATAAGCTATACATCCCTAAACTTTAAGATAAGTTAAGTTTGGTTTTCTCTCCTTCCATATTTCATATGGTGATACTTTAATCTTGAGAGATAGAAGTCAATTATGTAAATGACAAGCAGCCAACAAAGCTTCTCTCCACAAATTCTTTGGCAAACCAGAATTCAGGATCATGGTGTTAATCATGTCTACCAAAGTTCTATTCTTTCTTTCAACCAAACCATTTTGTTGTGAAGTGTATGGTGCACTTGTTTGGTGTATAATACCATTTTATTCACAAAATATTGAGAATTTGGTAGAAAAATATTCACCACCTCTATCACTTCTCAATATTTTGATTTTCTTATCAAATTGATTTTTTACAAGAGATTTATAAGATTTAAACATATCAAATGCTTCATCCTTTACTTTCATTAAATAAATATGCACATGTCTAGAGCAATCATCAATGCAAAGTGATGAAATATCTATTACCACCACTTGTTAGAAAATTATTTAATCCACAAACATTTGAACGTACAAGTTCTAATAATTGTGTATTTCTTTCAACTTTTGAAAATGGTAACTTAATTATTTTTGCTTGAATGCATGTTTTACATTTCTTCTCAAAATTATCTTTGATAGATATTAACCCATATTTAGACATAAAATAGAGTACTTTATGATTAACATGTCTTTATCTACCATGCCATAAAGAATAAGAAGAACATTACAATATAAACAGAAATATTGTCTTTATTGATATTTAGTTTAAACATGTCATTACAAGAGTAGTCCTTTCCTACAAATACACCATTTATGGACAAGATAACTATGTTTGACTCTAATACAACTTTCAGCCATTTCTTATTTAATACATCGACTGACACAAGATTTTTCCTAATTTCTGGAACATGAAGTACATTCATTAACACAAGCTTCTTGACGGAAGTGAATTACAACTCCTCACTTCCCTACGAATGCCATGAACTTTGGCTGAAACATGACTTCTCATAAGCACTTCATAGCCATTAGGAACATCTTCATAAGTTTTGAATTGATACTCAATCGTTGCAGATGTGCACGGTAGCACCAGAGTCATATCACCAATCATTTATTTGGTTGAACATGCTACATTCAATCTAGAAATCATACCAATGTGACAATCAGTTATCATTGCAACAATTTCAGCATCTCTTTCAACAAGATTTGCTTTAGGGGCATTATTCTTCTTTTGTTTTTTGTTGGAATTACACTCATTCTTATAATGCCTTTTCTTGCCGCAATTATAACATATTCTATTCATTTTGAACTTGTCCTTAGAATTAGTATTTTTAGAATTTAGAATTAGTATTTTTAGAAAACTTTCTTATAGAACTTGTGATTTGACTCTTATTCTCATTAACAAAATTCACTTTTGAAACAAGCTCTAAATCCTAATGAAGATTTCTAGTATCTTCTTCGATTCTCGTATGTTTCAAAATTCTTGATGAATTGTTAAAATTTCAGTAGTATGAAGCAATTTCTTTTGATAATCAGTCCAACTAGAAGGCAATTTTGCAATAATGGCCCCCACTTGTAATGATTTTGAAATTTTAACACCAAAATCTTTTAATTTTGAAACAATAATTTGAAGGTCATGAAATTGATCCAAAATAGGAGAAGACTCAACAATACGGAATTCAAAATATTTCTTAATAAGAAATTTGTTCGCACCTTATTTTTGTGTAGCATATTTGTGTTCCAAGGCAGCCCAAATTTTCTTTGGAGATTTGACCGCTGTGAAAAGATCATAAAAATTGTCTGAAAGAGTGTTGAGAATGTGACCTCTACACACAATCTCATCCTCTTTCCTTTTCTCCCGTTACACCTTGAGTTCCTCCGAATCTCCAATGGTTGGTGCAGGAATTTCGGGCAATGCAGGGTCCAAAACATAAGCAACTTTTAGTACAGTGAGGAAAAAGATCATCTTGTCTTTCTACCGGTTGTTTACCAAATTTGTTTCGGTTCCATCTAGATGATCCAATTTTACGAAATTTTGATTCATCACTTTAAAGGCAGACTCACCACTAGTTTTCATAATTGCTCACAATTAAAACCTTAAGATTGTTAAATAAGCAAAATGAAATGGCAAGTATGGAGTAGAAAATAAGTGTTTCTTGTAAAATTTGGGAATATCAAAACTTGTAGAATTTGAGGCATGTATACCACTTTTCTTAAGGTTTTGATTGCCCCCACTATACTCAATAGTTTGCTTTTGGGTGAATAGTAACCTACCTCTAGGATACAACAAATTTTTGAAGATTTTTAATAGTAAAAATTAGAAATCTTCCCAAAAACAATGTATAAGAAGAGACAGATTTGAATGATGAATGTATATTTTGAATTAGTAGGTATAACTCTTTTTTGTAGAGATGGAAGATCAGAGAAATCTATTGGAATACACATTTTCAATCCATGGAACACCTCTCTTGAACCAAAAGTTGCAACTCTCTGGTAGGCCATTTTACCCGTTTTTCAATTTCAAACGGTCAAAACTGTAATGGTGTGCGCACATTCGCGCACTGTAGCAGCACATGTGCGCTGAAATTTTTATTTTTTTTAAAATTGCAACATATACCTATCAATTTTGTTTATTTTACAAAGACGGTGTATTTCATCTACTTGCTCAATTTTGTTAATTCGGGTAATAGTAGAAAAGAGATTAACTTTTAAAATTTATCTAGGAAGAATGATCATACTCCAGAATTAACCTTCTTTTTTTTTTATTGATTGAACTGTTTATTTTTGCAAATTTTATCAGTAAATTCACTACTTTTTTCTTGTGCATAATCTTCAGACAAATGGATGAGAAATGAATAAAGTATATTGGAACAGGGTCTTTAGTCCATTCCTCGAGCTTGTGAGTCCATTGTGTTGTCGTAACAACATGCATTTAGAAATGTAGTCATATTTCAAATGTAATCAACCGCCTTAGTTTATATTTTACTCCTCTCTCTATCTCAAAGAAGAAGTGTTATAATTTGTGCTTGTGAATATATTTATATTAGACACCATTTATAATCATGAACTTGCAATGCATGATATTGTAGATTCTGAAAATTGCAATGGAATTTGTACAGTAATGTTATTTTTTAATTTTTATGATTCATGTTTTTGTGAGCTCATACTTTCATCCTTCTAAATTTCCGATTTCAAAATGCATCTCTTTTTTATGGGCATTATGTTGGGAATTGTGTCTTTTCAGTTTATCAACTTGTCTCATTTTTATTTTTTTTTGAAAATTATAACAAAAAAGTATTTTCTCTGCCCACTTTTAAAATTGCTATATTCAGAAGAACTGAATTTGGAGGTTATGAATACATGTGAAATGAAAACAAAAAGGTATGCTATTTCAAAAGTTTTTGGTTATTGACTGCGAAATGATTTCTGTTGATAATCTGTTTAAGGTTTTGGATACTTTCAAATTTCTAAGTGATGATTCGAGTTCTCTTATTAATAGCTAGATTTTCATCCCCCTTTGCAGAATCCGTTACAAAAGGACAGAAAAAGGTAATCATATATATATTCCTGGTCTAAATAAGATTGTGTTCGTGTTTCTAACTTGTGTTTTTCTTTTGCAGACTTTGATGGAAGTTCAAGCTTCTGGTTACTTTAGGCTTGTTTTCCAATGTTCTTTTAGAATTTTTGTAATACCCAAAATATCCCAACCCTACTTTATATGGGTTAGTAGTTGAAGTTAAATAGTATTTGGGGTCAATTTGCAATTAGATACAAGAGCTAGGTGTCAAACCTAAATAGCAAAGACTAATTTATAGCTATTAAACGTTTCTATTCTCTAACCTTCCTAATTATTCTATCTAGAACAAGGGTTTGGCCATCAGGAGCTTGAGGGAGAAGAAGAAGCTTTATCTTCCACTTGATTTCTGGAATTGAGGTAAGAAATTTCTTTTTCTTGAGTTCAATTAGTTAATTTGATAGATTAAGAGATAGGATTTAGAAATTTCTCAAGAACATAGTGGGTTTTAAAAAAGGGCATCCTAAGTTATGGTGATGATTTAATGATTAGAAATTGATTTAATTGAATTTATTTTCTTACTCTTTGTTATTAAAGTTAACCCCATAGATGTATGTGTTGAATTTAAAAGATTTGGGTGGTTTTATAACCAAGAAAAATCAAGAAATTTGCCAAATTCATAGCTGAAAAATTCGCAGATAGCGCTGCGTAACTTTAGAAAATTGACCATATCTTAGCGTAGGAATATTGAAATTAGGCACCGTTTGTTGCGTTGGAAACTAAATTCACAACTCTTCGAAATGGTATAGGTATGGTATTCTGTTTCCCTGTAAAACACCAGTTCGTGTACAAATCAAGCTAAAAATTTGAATTCTCTTATATGGAATTCGACAGAATTGCGAGCCCTTTTTGAGCAAGTTATGTTATTGAGCTGGGGAATGTTGTCTTCTTGAAACCTTTAGTATATCGTGTTTAGTTTCTAGCGGTTCCAACCTCATGATTTTTGGGCAAATATAACTTGAGTTATGACCATGGAACTGTCTCTTATACTGTCATGCTGATGTGTATCATAACTAACCTTAATATGCTATAGATCATGTATATTATAAACAAATGTGGTTACCATTGTTTTAGATTAAATTTTAGACTATGGGAAAGTTGTTTATGTTCTTATTTTATTGTTTAGGAAGGATTAACAGGAGTTTAAGTAGGCATGGGTTCGAACTTGGAAATATTTTTGGTTATTTAGTAAATGGTTTTTTCATGTTTTTATTGTTTTTAAAAACTGATTTTTTAAAGTACTTTTATACAAAATGATTGCTAATGCTTTGAAAATTTATTTGTTGTATTAATTTGGATTGAGCATATGGATAATTTGTTTGGTGATTATATGTCTGCGAATGGTTGCCTATTTTGCTATCTTTGGTATTATTAGACTCATTAAACTAGTAAAAAAATGGGAAAGACTAATGAATTGTTATGTTAAAATATCGGTATGGCCCTCCTACGAGATACAATAGTGGACAAACAGATATTGTCACGGGTTATAATAGTGACCGTAGTATGATATCCGGATCTACGTTTTAACCAACATATGGGCCTACCACGAGTAAGACTAGCGGGTTACAACCCTGTCACGGGTTATAATAGTGACCATAGCATATTTTTTAGTTGAAGACAAATGAAAAAGAAAAGAATTGTAAGAATTAAATAAAACAAAATATGAGAAAACGTACATTATAGTTGTATAAGTCATACATATATGATGCTTGATTCTGATTAAATTGTTGTGAAATAATTTTTATGAAATGTAAAATGTTCTTTTAACGTGCTCAATCCAGTAGAGATATGACTGAGTTACTTACGGAGCAAGTGGATGCTTATCCCACTTACCTTATTCCCTTGCAGGTGATCAAGTTTAGATTGCTTTCTGGTGGAGTTTTGATCTACTGTTGAGTAGGGTTAGTTTTGTCATATTTCACCTTGTATAGAAGGTTTTGTATAGTTGTATATATAAAGTTATGGTGATTCTAGTGTGTATAGGTACAGCTTCTTGTTGTAGTTGTGCTTTCTTTTTAGGTTGAAAACTTGTAGTGTTAATTATTTGAACTTATGTAAATATTTGGACTTGTATTAATACAGGTTGTGCATATATATTTTGGCGATTATTACTTATAATCATGATAGACGGTTTTTTATCTTTTTAGAAGAGTATGTCGGTATCACACTCTAAATTACATGTTAATTTAATTATACCGAATTTGAGGTGTTACAGTTTTCTTCTCAAACATGCTTGGACATATTACTATGTAACTTTATTTATATACAAGATCTCATACACATCATATGTGGACATTAGTCTTCATGAAACTATGATTGGTGTTATGTATGACATGTTCAACAATTAAGAAAGTTGGCTTACAAGATAGGCATTGCTTAGGAGCACAATTTGCTTCCATTGAATGGGTATATAGGAAATACAACAAAATCATGATTCACTTCTTCAATTGACATCAAACTGTTTACTGGTATAAAATGCGTAGTTTCTTAAGAATGCAAGATGGTTCCAATTGAAATTGAAAATACTTCTAAACTCGAGCATAGTCAAAAATTCACAAACGGTTTAGGTGTCCGATCAAAAACTGATAACTTAGAAACACTAATTGGAATCTGAATATTAAAAATTTTTAGGTTACAAATGCACGTTACATATACTTTCTTTCCACATCCAAATAAAACCTAAAAATTTTATTAGCCAAACAAACTTAAGAATTCTACTTGCAGATGCCTTCATCTGCATCAATATTCATGCTTCAATGTCTTTAACCTCTTCAATTTTTTCTTTGCTCAAAATTACTAATTTGTCATCACATAAACTACCATTATTGGACATTTATACATAGCTACTATTTCACACACACATATATATAGAGACACTCGCCCCAAATTAACCTTACGTACCAATTTAGGCGTTTGGATTCATAATACTTTTGTAATTTGGAACACTATGCTACAATGTACTAATTCACCAAATTTGTGAACGTACTTTTACGCTTAATTTGTGAAAGATTGGATTAATTAAATTTATATTATTAAGAACTAAAATAATAGTGACCTTGAATGTTAAGGGGATAAAGTGAAACTAATCATGTAAAATAATGAGGATATGTAAGCCATTAACAGTGTTCAACGGTGTAATGTGCTAAAAATTAGAAGTTGGAGGTGGTTAATTGTTAAAATTGATACTTTGGAATTAAAGTGAAAAATCATCATAGTTTAGGGTTCAAACTGCAATTAACTCCCACAAAAAAACAAAAAAACAAAAAAAAAAAGATAAATTGAACTTCCTTCAGCAGATCGAGATCCATATTTTTTCCCTCATCGATCTATTTATTGTACAGAAATAACATGGTGCAGTAATCATGCGGACGAGCTTCCAGATTTTGGATGGTATGCCCTTTTTTCTTTTGGTCGGGAGTGTTAGAATTTTTTTCCCCTGTTGTGATTCTTTGAATTTTTTTGTTTTTTCTTTTGAAGCTGAGATCAATTAAGTATTAAAAATTGAATTTGTTTCCTTTGTTCCTGTTGGAAGAGGGCTGCCAACGTGTGTAAAAATCAAATCTTTGGTATTCTTTTGATGTGGTGGTATCGGGTCGATAACGATATAAACATATGTAAATTTGCATCATACACCTGTACCCACAATTAAAAACTTTGTTACGTTGTTTTTAATTTCCTTATTAGTTATACAGTGATGCCCATCATCATGTGAAATGCCAAACTTTTTGTTGTAAAAATCAAATCTTTTGCCGGTTGGGTTAGTTTTAAGTTATACAGTAATGCCCATCATCATGTGAAATCCAAAATTTGTTGTAAAAATCAAATCTTTTTGCCTGTTGGGTTAGTTTTAGGGCATACTGTTATGCCCATCATCATCTGAAAATCCAAAATTTGTTGTAAACATCAAATATTTTGGCTGTTGAGTTAGTTTTGAGGTATACTGTTAAGCCCATCATCGTGTGAAAATCCAAATTATGTTCTAAAAATCAAATCTTTTTGCTGGTTGGGTTTGTTTTAGAAGGTGTACTGTTATGCCCATCAGCATGTGAAAATCCAAATTTTGTTGTAAAATCAAATATTTTTGCTGGTTGCGGTAGTTTTAAGTTATACAGTGATGCCCATCATGTGAAAATAAAATTTTTGGTGTAAAAATTAAATCTTTGTACTTGTTTTGTTGTCCTAATTCCATTTAGGAGGTTATCTGTTGTTTTTGTTATTATTTAGTGTTGAAAAAGTAAAATCACATGCCTTTTCCTTTTGGGTTATTGAATCGATCTTGATAAACTTGATGATCCACATGTACGACCATGTCTTTTTCAATAGTTATTATGTCAATGAACGGGGAATTCCAGTGTTCTTATAGTATCGAAAACAGATAGGCAGACCAAGAGTTTAATTTTATGGTTGCATTCTGTCTTCTTGTTGCAGGAACAAAAGGATGCTGGTCTGGATTCAAAGTTCTGCCTTTAGTGGTCTTGGCTGGGACTGGGGCTGTCATTGGAATTGGAATAGCAATTACTCTATCATTGGGTTTATGGGGAAAAACGGTTACTTCGGTTGAAAAGTATAGAAAACATCCAGTTCTAAAGGTATTTATACCATGCAATTTCAGTCGCTATAATAATTAATGGCTATGTGTAATCATTCCTGTTCCATGGTTTTGTTTCTAAGGAAGAATTTCTTATATAAAACAATTGTTACAGCTTCATGTTAAGCTGTCATGGCCTTATATAAGTTTTTCTCCAGTTTAGAATTGAATTTGGTGCAATCCTTTTCCTTAGAACATTTTCATTGAGTGGTGGTAATCACAGGAATTGTGTTTTAATTAGGGTCATGCTTTTGATGAAAAACAGGAGGATAGAATCAGTCTACTGCCTGATGATGTTGTATCAGACATTATCTCACGTTTGGACCTGATAGAAGCAGTTAGGACGAGAATTTTATCAAGAAGGTGGAAAAATATTTTACAATCTAGGTCTATGCTACACTTTGATTGCAGCACCTTTAGATCGAGAATTTTTATATCAAGGTGGTGGAAGAATATTTTCCAGTATATGACTAAGCTACACTCTGATTGCAGCATGTTTGGATCGACTCAGTACTATGATAAGTGCAGCCATCCACATAAGCTTAGGTTCATAAAAGCGGTAGATCAATGTTTACAGCTTTTTTCGGGTCAAAGTATATCTTATTTCGGTTTGAAATGTTGTTTGGGGGAAGAATTTGCCTCCGATTTCAATAGATGGATGCAATCTACTGTCACGTTTGGCGTACAAATACTTAATGTTAAGTTCTGTTCCTCTGATGAGTTCCATCCATTCCCTTTTCAACTTCTTTTTGAAGCAGCTTCATTGGAACGCTTATATTTATTCAATTGCTCTTTGCAACCCAGTTTCAAAGGCCAATTTAAATCCCTTCAGTTTATAACCTTGAGTGAGGTTCCCTTGGACAGGGGAGAATTCACAAGCATTTTGTCTTCTTGTGTGAACCTTCAGGCAATTACGATGGCACGTTCTAAACTTCCTCCTTTTAAGTTGTGTATCTCTGGTCAATGTCTCCAATTGAGGTCTGTGCGAATTTGGTCATGTTATGGGGTGGAAGAGATTGAGATCCGTCATGGCAGTCTCAGACAATTTCGTTGTTATTCTGATAGTATGATAAGATATTCACTTCCTTTTGCTCCCAAACTGGATCTCGTGTTTATCAATTTCAATGGCAGGGGTACAGTGCCTTATTTCTTCCGTGAAGTTGCAAAGGACTGTGGTCGGTTAACAATATTACTGATTCAGACCAAAACTGATGCGGTTTTTACAGACCCTAAGTCAATTGTTTCCCTTTACATTTCATATTTTTTTATGCAGATAATTATACTTTTTTTTGTGTGTGTGTGTGTGTGTCTCTTGATTCAGCTACCATACATACCTGCAAAGGCCAATACGCTTTGCAACCTTCGAGTTTTATACTTGTTGACTGCTATCGACACTAAAGCTGATCTACTAGGTGTTAGACCTATTCTTGCTGCCTGTCCGCTTCTCTCTTATACTAGAGATTTTTCGACTCTTGGTGAGTTATTGCATTTTAAAGATATATTTGTTAACTGCTATTAACTTCGTGTGCTGTTTAAACATGGAGTGCTACATCACAAAGTTTGTGTTGGTGTATAAATTAAGATAGCAATTTGATTTGAATATTTCATTTATGTTTGCAGGTAAGAGGTCCGGTTGGCAATGAGACAAGAGATGTGGAGTGCTCTGCCGGGCATCATGCTCGCCTAAGAGATATGGAATTGGAGGGATTTCGTGGGAGGAGAAATGAGATTGAATTCGCTTCTTACATTTTAAGAAGTGCTTCAGCACTAGAGAGATTATTTCTTGTAACATCACATAGATCCTTCCTTTCAAATTTCTCATGGACTGATGATAAAAGCTATGTGATGGATGATGAGGAATGCCAATTGATTCACAAAGAACTAGAGGGGCAGGTCATCTCTAGCAAGGCGAGAGTGATTTTTCTTTGACTTGTGTGTGGATTAGAATTTTAAGACTCATACAACTTTAACAGATGATTTTTAATTTTATTTCGTTTGACGCCTTTCGTATGTTAATGTTAAGCATTTTTATTTGCTTTTTCATACTTTGATGTGAAGTTGAATTTTTTTCCCTTTGTGAGTAGCGAGTACAGAAAAAGTGACCATCTTCATGCTTTTGTTGCTTGCAGGGTCAGATTTTATTAAGCTGGAAAAAAAAAATGAGACATGTAGAAAATGAATGCTCAGTTTGGATGCATTATTTGTATCCATTATTTGATCAAAGAAAATTTTCTTTGGTATGGAATCAATTATTTGCTCATTATTAACATTAATTATTTGTCCTATACAATTCTCCAAATAATCACTAATCATTTGTCCTATGCATTTTCTTGTCCCATTCACTTTTCCCCAATCATCTATTATTTGTATTATTAATTATTTGTCATATTCATATGCTACATTCGTTATTTTAATCGTTAATTTATTGCACTATTTATCCATTATTAATTGAAGAGTAAAACATAAGAACAGTGTAAATTCGAAATTAATTAAGAGGCTATAAGTTGAAACTCCGTAGAGCATTAGGAGCCAAGAGTGTAATTCTCCATTTCACAGATTGTCACATTGTATACCATCATCAACTGTTGTATGAAGAAATAATGTAATTTCGACAAATCAATCTCACCTTAATGTAAATAACATTACATGGAGCAAAAAAATTAATACAACTCAATTAAAAGTACACTTCCATTAGGCATTAGGAATTGAAACCCACCAAAAAAAAAAAAAAAAAAAATCAGATGAGGGAACAATTCCTTCAAGTACTCCTCGTTAATTTTCAATTCTGTTCTAGAACTTCAATTTTCTGGTCCTTGTACGAATATTATGGCAATAAGCCGATAGATATGAAAGGAAATCTACCGGGTAACTGCCTTGTTTTAGACCGAGTATCCTCACATCCTTTATCTAATTTTTCAAGGAAGATAATCTATATGGTATATACAAACAAGGGCCTCTCGGAATTCTCAGCCTATTTGGGTAAATCTGAAGGTGGTGGTAGGAGGGTTTCATCTGGACCTTTTCCATTGTCCACCACAAATGCCATCTTTAGTCCCCATGTGGTGTGAATTTCTAAATGGCAATTTTGAACCACACCCTTATCTTATACACATCTAGAATGTTGCACAATCTTTAACCACTTGCACTTATCAATTCAAAGAAGTTCATTAAATAATTACTATAATTTTAAGGATTGATTAGGGGAGATAAAGAACAAACTCAGCAAATTATCAAGGCATTTGCATACTTGGAACCAAAAATTCGTTGAATTATATAAGTTGAATCATTTGTCATAAATTGTTGTTTATCATGCATTATCCCTTAGAAAATCATTCTCAAAACCACAAATTTAAAATCAATTGTCGGCGCTAATTCACGTGACAAAATAATATTAAATCAACAATAGTTGAATTTAGATAGTTTGTCTCATTTCTTTTCTACTTTTGCAGATGTAGTTATCGTTAGTGATTTTTGTACATTGTATAGATCTACTATATCCATAATACATTATGTTTGAATCGTAACTCTAATCTTGAATAAAAACATCTAATGTGCACAAAAATACCATATGAACATTAAATTTAATAATAGCAAATATTACCTGGATTATCTGCTCTGAATCTGATGGCAACCCAACCACCAGTGGGAACTCCAACCGTATTCCTCTCAACAGGGTCAACAAGATTGAAATTCTTGGGATAATTGTTGGGATTAAAATTGCCTACACCCTTTCCAATCACAAAAAAATTAAAGCCATGCAAATGAATTGGATGGCTTTCAGGGCTAATTATCGCAGTATCTTGCAACACCAATTGTACAGTGGAATATAAGCAAGTCTATAAAGCCTCGTGCCTTTCGTAGTCCTCAGGTTGGCGGGCTGCTTACCCGTATAGTTATACGGCATTAACGGATTCCCCGGAAAATCGTCACTAAATACTCCGCGTATATTAAAGAAGTGTGCATTAAGCAGAGAGATCGTCACTTTAGGCATGACAAACGTGACGTTATTGATATCCGCCACGACTCCACTCCCATTCGTACAAGTACCACACGGATTTACACCCAGACTGATGGTAAAAAAAAGGGAATGATCAATTTTCAAGGGAACTTGGGCTGGATATTCTTGTGAATTCAGGCTTCTGAGGGAGTTCATAAATTTTGTCGCAACAGGGGTGGCGTTTTTAGGCGGTAGACTTGTTAATGTGGTGGAAATGGTCGAAAGGGTGCCGGAACATTAAAATATTTGATGGCAGCCTCGCCGACCATGTCCACCCCAATTAACAGTCGACAACCTGTATAAGCCATCAAATAAGAGACAGTTTCAAGGACGCCCTGATCGGCTGATACGATGGCGTTTGTGGTCTGGCCTGGCGCTATTAAAATAGTGTCGGTTGTGAATGGTTTTACATATGTTGCATCAACTTCGTCTATTGTGAGCTTGTGACCATGTGTCTTGAAGAATAGTTCTTCATTGAGTGCAGCATTGATGATTCTCAGCATGTATTTCTTGCCTGTTTCCACTGGTAAATTGAACCCACCTGCAAATTTTCCAACAAAAATTAATGTGCCAATGTGCGTACTAACGTATCAATTGAGATAGAAAATAGTACTATCTCACTTAATACAACCTATGTAAAACTCGTTTAAATTCGATTCGAAAGATACACAAATCAATCTTAAACGAAATTATAAATTTGTTGAAATAATTAAATAATTTTAAACACTAAAATATACTTACTTGTTAATATTTATTTACCCTTTAAGTCTAACCATGACCTATGTTTTAGTTTGATTGAATTTGGGCATATGCATGTCAGAATTCGATGTCTACCTTTAGAGAAGCAATTTGAGACGGGCCCTGAATAGCCATTGATTGTGTGAGCATCAGAAACATTAGGTGCCAAGCCTGATTTTTTTGCTTTATTGATAACCGATTCAACATCTGATTTCCACCATTCACCTGTGAATTGAGCTCAGAAATGTGATTAAAAAAAAAAACTTGGTTATTGGTTTTTCTTATTTTTAAAATAATGAACAAAAATATTTAAATTTGGCACCTAATACGACGACAGCTTCTTCATTTGGGCTGGGAAATGGGTAGGGTACGCCAAGCTTTGGGAGGATAACAAGTGCACCGTGGACAGTAGCCCTGAGCCAGAGGATGTGAGCATGCCACCAAAGTGTACCTCTCTGGCCCGTGATTGTGAAGTTGTACACATAGGTTTGGCCTGGTTGAATTGGACATTGGGTTATGTATGCTGGGCCATCGGCCCATCCCGTTCGAAGTTGCCTTATGCCATGCCTATATATAGTCCAATTAGTTACTGAAAAATGATTGGGAAAATTTGGAACATGTTGATTTTTTTTTTTTTTTTTTTTTTTGAATTAAGAACATGTTCATTGAAATCCAAGAAAATGGTCATTATAAATAAGACAAAAAAAATGATATGGTGACTTGTTCTAGTATATTTTCTCTCTTAATTTATCAAAATTCTTCTTAAATAGGAATACTAAATTGACGTTTTAAATAGGGCCGGTCAAAAAATATACTTAACAAATAACTCATTTTTAGAGCTTGATTAATGAAAATACATAACAACAAAGTACAGTTTAGGCACAAAACGTTTTTTATTTTTTTGTAATCTATTTATCATGAATTCAAGTTACTAAAGGATAAGGAAGATGCGAGTTTTTAAAAAAAAATAAAATACATAATTTAATTGCGTCTAATATAACAAATAATAGGAATAAATAAGGGTAATAATGTTGGACAAATAGGACTAACCAGTGGATGCTGAGATTATATTTGACGTGGTTGACAACCTTGATGAGAACTGTGTCGTCTTCCCTGGCAGAGATTGTTGGACCTGGGAAAAGCCCATTCACCGTAACTATGGGCTTTGTTGAGCATAGTCGTGTGGTGTTCGCCATCACCACCTGGGTTCACCGCCATAATATTAAATTGAGAAACTTGTCGAAGGAATTTGACATTCATGTCAATGAGATCATAAGACAATGCTTTTAGACAAATACTCATATAAGAAAATTTAACATTCGTGAACTAGGCATTAAATTTTTTGTATTCTTAATTAATAAAAGAGTCAATTACACTTTAACCATCTAGAATTGTATCCAGTTGTACTACTGTGTCCCGTGAATCCAAATAATATATACTTTATCCCTCTAAAAGATTCAATGAAATAATTATAAATGATAATAACTTTGTCTACCAATATTTGAAAGGCATTTTTGTTAAAACAAATATCCAAATCATCATTTTATAATTATTTATATTATGAAATTTTTTCAAGATGGACAAAGTGTATATTATTTAAGTTTAGGGGATAAAGTGTAACTGAGCTGCAGGTCTAGGGAACAAAGTGTATACGACCTTACTTGAACAGGATCTGTTCTATAGGCTCGTACCTCAGTGTCCTTAATGATGGGATAAATTGTAATTTTTTCTTAATAAAATACAGCTTTTAGTGCAAAATGCAAAATTTTATAAGGAAATATTACAATATCATTACATAGTATCAAGTTACACATCATTTACTTTTCATGAATATTTAATGGCATGCTTCTCCATAGAAGACTTTAATATCACTGAATTAGGAGGGAACATGTAACAAATTTAGAATATTTTACGAGGTTCACCAAATTTATGGTGTCATTTGAAATTTCTGCAGTTATCTATTTATTTAATATATAATCTCTTTCCAGATGTATTTGTGGAAAATTACGTCTCAAGAAGACTGAATCTAAACTGCTAATGTGTTTACTTGCAAATCGGAAATTCAAATTTAAATTTAAAGTCTAAAAAAGTTGCATGCTGCATGTTATGTACTAGCAAAAAGCAAAATGCGTGTGAAAAATTTCCTGAACTCTCGTAAATGCAATTACCATCTGTTTATCGTATCAGATGAAATTAAGTACAAAGTTGCAACCACAGCATTGTCGCGCAATACGAGTAATATAGATACTGATGCACTAATACGTACTTAGGTTTTGTTGTCAACTACTTTTTAAAATATTAAAAAAAAAATACTTTTAGAAAAGAAGGTTCAAAATTGTTTTTGAAAACAGTTTTGAACTTGTCTAAAAGTGAAACTGAAAATCTTTTTTCATTTTATTTCTTCAAATTCTTTAAAAAAAGTGATTTTTAATTTCAAAATGATGTTGATAACAAGTCCTTAATATGGTTCGTACTTTCATTTCATATTAAAATGAGCCAATTAATAAGAATGCAGGCTTGCAGCATCAATAATCGCCATGCAGGCTTGCAGCATCAATAAATCGCCATGCATGTTTTATAACAAAAAAAAAAAATGTACTAACTAAAAAGAAATTAGAATAGTATACATGCAACTGATCATGCACTTGACATACAAATTAGAAAGCAAAGCCAAAAAGTGCAAGAATAAATTATTCAACGATTAAATGTATATTACTTACATTGAATTTATATTCACGAATCCGACATTCGATCAATGAAGGAAGCAAACAAGCAATCAGCATCAATATTACTCGAATCAATACCGCGCCGGACATCTCAATATTGTGTGTGTGTGTGTGTTTGTGCGTGAGAAATGAGCCGAGTTGATCGTCTTATACTTGGCTCTTAATCCTCTGGGGGTTAATGAGGTGATCAATGACAGGAGGGCTTATAAATAATGAGGAAGCAAACTACTTTGCCACGCTTTAGTTAGTTTTAGGGTTGGCTGAAAAGGGTTGTTGTGAGATAGGGAAACTACAGGCAAAAGATTCTAATTAATTATCATAATTATGCTAGTATTACGAGTATAAGTTTAGTCTAATTCTATATAAATATTGTGGATTTGTTGAGTCGTAATGTGTTGATATTAATATTATGGATTATTTGTAATCTTATTTTAAAACAAATATCATAATTATATACAATCTGTAAAAATGCATTTCTTGTAACGTACACAAAGTAGTTAACGAACAGATGTAGAGGATTATTTTAAAACATGTAACGGTGGTCATAAGAGAAAGTCTGGTTGGTCTAACAAAATAGTGGTTCCTATTACAACCAATCCTAGCTAACATGACCAAACTAAGTACTACAAAGTTTTCTAAGTCAGAAGTCAAGTGGATGACATGACGAAAGAATTGAAACCGTACCAACTAATTCTCATTAATTTTGCATTGCTTATTAGTTCTTCTTTCCAATAAATTAATTGTGGGCTCTAAAGAAAAGCCCGGCCCTGTGATTCTATTTCTATATGACAAGATGCTGATTAAACATTGAATTTGTGACTGCTAATCGTTAATTAAGTCAGCACACGATTTAGTTATTTTCCAAACTGACATCAAATATGGCAAAATACTATGATGTTCTCTATTTAGTTAGATTGCAAAATATTAAAGTACCTAGTGTACTAAATTCTCGCAATTAAAACATAGGGTGCAGAATTAAGCATAACAAATCCATTACGTTTAGAGCACAAAATGATGCTTAGTGCTAGTAGTTCTTACAATACATAAGTATAAAATCAGATTAACTTAAAGTGCTTGAATTTGCATTTATAATAGTAGAATACTGCTGTTTTTTTAATTATTCTTATTAGAAACCATAGTTTAGTTTATCAATTAATCGGGGTGTTATTTGCAATTTAATCAAAAGGCATTGGATTAGATGGGGGTATTTTAATTAATTCTGGATAAGTGTAAATCGTAATGTATTATTCATACAAGCTGTTTCACCAATTTCAGTGGTGTGTGAAAAAACTTTGAACCTATTTAAAATTAGAGCTTAACTAGATAAAGATGAGATTGATATTATTAGTAACATAATACGTCATATAATATAAAGTTGGACTAAATTTACATTACATGGGCATAATTTCTTATTTTATAAAATCTCGATTTTGGTTGTTTTAGTAGTGGATCCAACACTTTCAGGGATGTGGATTGGACTCTTCAGGGTTCATGGATCATTGGAGTTTGCATTCTAAAGCAAAAGATTTGCAAAATTGGCTAACAACCTAAGTCGCTAATAGCTCATTTCGTAATTTTGGATACAAAATCAGATAATGCTGGTAATCTACAAGTCAAAATTCCAACGGAATGCTCTGAATTTGGTGCATATCTGATGTTTTTTTTTTTAGATATTATTATTATTATCTAGGTAGTGTATTTAAGTGTTTATTTAGTCTCGAGCACTAACTACATGTAAAATATGTTTTCAATTTGGGATTTGATGGTTTAAAATTCAAATTATCTTGCATACATTACCAAATATACCCATAAAATTTGAACAATTTTGACTCAAGGATAAAGCAAGTAAAGCCGTTGCTCCATGTCTAAAAAATTGTTGAGTCCCAAAAATTTTAGACATAACACTTTTTAATTTTTAATGAAACATATATGAGGTGATAGTATATAGATATACATAATAGAGTTCAGTTTAAGTGATAAACACTTTCCTATAATCCAACAGTCATGAATTTAAGTTACTAGAGGGTTGGAGGAGGAATGGGTATGAAAAATAGAAGTATATATATATATATATGAACAGACATTTTAACAAGCATTAGAATTTGAAAATATCAAATCATTAATGTATCATGTGAAACACATTTAAAAGTTTGATTGTTATTTATTTTATATTTTGATTTGTTAAATCATATTATTTATTGTTATATTTTGTTGTTTGTAATTCATAAAATTATTTTAAAGTGATTATTTCTTATGCATAATAAATGAAACTATTTCTTCACTTAAACTAGATTTATACAATTTATGATGTATGAAAATATTATTGATTTTATATTTTGTATTAAAAATTAAGATCGTTATACAATGAGAGATTGAAAGAGAACTACATTAAATGTTAAAATTTACTTAAAACATAATACTTATTCTTATATTGATGATTTATATTTTTTTTAGAATTAAATATTTAAAAAAATTGTATAAGGTAAGACTCCAATAACATAAGTAATTTGTTTTCTAATACATGTGTGCCTATAAAATAATGATCACGGTTTTGTAACCATTTCTTTGGCATAAAGAACTTAAATATTCACAATTAAAACTAGAATAATAATTTTACATAAAACCAACATTATATCTAGAAATATGTATACATTAACTATATTATTCACTGAGGAAGAAATACAAAAAGAAATGGATTAAAAAAAATTAAATAGCAATTTTACATTTAAAAAAGTTATAAAAATAAATTTTATATGAAAATTTATATTAATTTTTCTAAGAAGATAACAGTCCCCGATTTGATTTTGGTTTCAAGCCCCAAAGCAATTGAGCCACGATTAATGATATCCTTTTGCATTTAATTTGATTGATCATTGCTCCTTAGTTAATTGCGTTTAAAAGGGCTTTCTTTGTCTTTTCCTAAACCATCATTACCATCATTATGTGAAAGGTGCGATAAACTAATCCACCACCTCAGCCAACTACCAACAAATCCTCGTGTTTCAATTACAGTTAACCAACTATTATTACAGCTCACTGGTTGGTCTGGCAGTTAAACCGGGAAGAGGAATCCAGGATTCAATAATAAGTTTGTTAAGTAATTTAAACAAAAGGTTAAGAATAAGTTTGTTAAGCAATTTAAAAGGTTTGTTCGATTCTGAAATTAAATAAATAGATATAAGGGTTAATAATATTTTGCTCTCTAAAGAATAGGAATAATTACACTTTACCCCTCTAAATTAAAAAATTACACTTTATTCTCATTTACACTATTGATCCATTAAAGTTTCTAACACCATTAATAAAAGTCGTTAAATGACTAAAATGCCTTATCACTATTTTTTTAATTTTTTATAGTTTTCAAGTTTTGATAGTGGTTTTGCTAATTATAAAAAATATAGTATAATTAAATATAAAAATATATCACTATAATCCATACTCAGAGATTTTTTTTGGTCAAATTCACGTAATTTATGAAATTTTTTAGCAATTTCTGGAATTCATTTGATATTATTTTGACATAAGTGATATTTACTATAGATTAACACGCATACCAAATGGTTAAGTTCTCGGTGACATTTTCTATTTAATCTCTTTAAGGTTACTGTCCTACACTCTCTCAGTTATCATACCTAAGTTTTATAATTGAAAACTACTATCAAAATTGAAAACTTATACACATTAGATTAAATATGTGCAAATTACAATATTGAATTAAATTGAGTCAAGTTTTGCTCATATTTTTCATTCTCGAACACAAAGATATCCATTTATTATATTTTATTTTCCTAATTTTCAATAATTATCAAACTATTATCAAAATAAAAATGCTTGAAAACTCAAAAAATAGTGACAAGGTCATTTTAGTCATTTAACTGACTTTTTCTTGATGGTATTAGAAATACGCAAGGATGAATAGTGTAAAAGGAACAAACTATAATTTTTTTAGTTTTGGGAGTAAAATATAATTACCCCATACTTTGAGGGGTAAAGTATAATTGCCCCAAGTATTCTAAAGGTTGTGCATCCACATACTTCCACGGTGCATAAACAAGTAATGATCCCAATGTTTAAATTTATATTGATCTTCACCATAGTAGATTACATCATCAAAAAATTTATTGGATGAACTAGGTTAGAATATTTATTTAAAAAAGAAAATTTAACAGGCATTTGTGTTTAAGGATAAATAATTAATTAGACTTTAAAAAAATAAATTTGGAATTGTTACAACTAAAAATAAATTTGGAATTGTTACAACTACGACAAACTTTCAAATTATATTAAAAAGTATTCTTAAACATTAAGAATGTCATGTGATAATGGAGTTGGCTCATACAATAAGTAAGTCAACACACTATAGTAAAGGTTTAAATTTGACTTTCTTTGCTCTGAATCATTTAATGATGTGTAAATTCTACTATCAGTTATTAAAATATGTGTTGGTGATCTATCATGAGCCGAGAGAAAAGTATAACTTATCCTACTCCGCCGAGAGAAAAGTATAACTTATCCTACTCCTAAACTTTTTTTAAAAAAAAATGTTATGCAAATGATTAATTTAACCGTAATCGTGAATTAATTAACTAGCTATTAGCTATAAAAACGTTTATAATTAGATCATTTCTAATTGTAGTTCTACGTCGCAATTTTCCAAAGATAACTACAGCCTTTTACAATTCAATTTTCAATATAGATGATGGAACCGCATACATTTTTTTTTTTTTTTTTTTTTTTTGAAGGAAGAACCACGTATACTTCATCTTGCTAAAGGTTCACATATCACTGTCTCAAACCATTTACAGCGTAAAATTATTGCAGAAAGAACCGTTTCTTTTTTGTCATACTTCTAATGGACAAGGAAGAAATGGGATGATTACGGCCTTGTCCTGATCACTTCCATTTTTTCCTCTGCAACCTACAGTACGTGCAGCGTCAACCAACTTTAGTAGGTGTTTCATTCTTATTTGAAAATTGAAATCCGAAAGGAAATAATAAATTTTATTATCATTTTAAATTTATGTCATTTTCGTTTATTTGAATAAAAAATGTGTTTCATTATATTGATAATTTAATAAATTTAAAATGTATGTCACAAGTAAGGAATGATAATGAATATGTTTTAACACTTTTATTTTCATAAAATTATTTTCATAGTAATTAATTAAATAATATTTATAATTATCATTAATCTTAATTTCTGTTTTTGTCTCTCTCGTACCCATAAACCAAATAACCCTTTAGGGATATTTGTCAAAGTCCCGAACCCTTTTTTGACTCATATGCCTTGTATCATAAAAAATCAACGAGTATTCCTAACCTCATTCAATTGAATTTTGTCACAACACATTTACTTATTTAAGTATTTCGTTTACGGATTGTTATGGAGAAAAAAAAAAATCCCATATTAATTAGTCAAGAGCGATAATATAATTAAGAAGATATTGAGCCTCAAAACTCATTGCATATCAATTATGAGTTGGAAGTCCAAATTTGTTGTGTCAGAGCTAATCTTGCAAGTTCACCTATCTCAGTTAAGATTTTATATTGCTCTTAATTTTATGAGTTTTGGCCACACTAATATTTTAATTTATTCGATTTAGGCTTGGCTGAATATTGATTTTATGGTGTTTTCTGATAACTGCTTTTACTTGGGCCAAGTCACTTGTGGGAGGAATGTTAAACATCTCTAAAACGTTAATTTCAAGAGTTCCTAAATTAATCAATAAAATTTTAAATTACTTTACTTAAAACCAATTAATTTTAAATTTTTGAACTCCACATTCTTTTCCATAAAGTAAGATACACTTCATATACATTTTGTTTATAAAGCATCAATTAAATACTCTTTTGGGATGATATATTCTGGCCAAAGCTATTTTTTATGATGGTTTTACTTCTTAGTTTTTATTTTTATTTATTTATTTGATGAGATCAAAGTTATAAGCAATCATCAATCAAGTTCAGTAAAGGTCCTAGTCTCCTAGAAGAGAGTGTAGGTAGTAGCATACATCACCGGATCCGTTACGGCAAGATATAAGTAATATAGGTCCTATTTTTTTTCTCATTTTGGTCTGGTTTTTTAAGCATTCTTCATCATTTACTTTCTAATTTGTTATCCCAAAAAAAACAAAATTTTCTAATGGCGATGAATTTGGTCTGTGTCTACTTGTATCCCTTAACTTTCACCCAAAAGTTTTCTTTTTTCTTTTATTCGAAATTTAATCCAATTATTAACTTTATGAATATAAAGAATGATTGGCAAGTTATTTTTGCTCTTTACTGGTCAAAATTATTTAATGTATTTTTGTTTCTTTTCTTTTTGATTAAGAGATTAAATAAATTTCTGAAATTAAACCATTTTAGACAACAGTAGTGTTGCACAGATGTAGGAAATTAAATCACAATCCAATTCTAATTAATAAAAAAAATTAGTATTAGAGTTATTTGATTATTAATTGCTTAATTAATTGATGAGTTTGAATAAGATCTGGTTTCTTAATCTTTTGTCTGGAATTAACCGTTGATTGGAATCTATTAGCCAATCTTTAGTATATATATGTTGTTGTCGCTAGTACGATTTGATTGTCAGAGAGAATGCAATATTCAGTTTGCCTCCCATAAGCTTTTTTGTCTTATAAAATTTTTTTTCTCTTGATTATTGCTTGCTGCATTTTCTAATTAACATTTCTGTGCTTGTCAAATTTGAGCCTTACGGTTTTACACTTTCTTATTTTCACTCTGGCTTTATTTGATCAAGAGCCTTAGTAATGTATTTATTAAAAAAACCAGTTTTGTTTTGGATTCACTAAAATTATTATTATTGTTGTTGTTGTTGTTGTTGGGCCTTCAACAAAGGATGCCGTTATCCAGCCAAACAAATATTATAATAATTGTTTCTATTGATATTAGAGATAATTTCATAAATCTCCTCTGAAGTTTATGTTAATGTCACTTAATATTCTTAATCTTTTAAAAAGATCACTTACTTCCCTTTTCTTGCCAATGGATCCTTTTAGGATACTATAATGCACGAAATAACATTTAGACCTTATATATCTTAGCCATATTACGAAAGGGTAGTTTCAAAAACCACAACTGAGATTTATGACAATAATCACTTGACACCCTTTTAGTTTTTAATAATTTTTTGTTTAGAATGATTATTTTAAAAAAATATTTGTATGCATTAATTTGATTACTTCTGTATATATTTTAATAAAAATCTTCACCACATAAAAACACATAATTAGTATTTTGTTCGGTGTATCACAAACTGGTAAATAAAAATATACTATATTCTTTCTCTTAAATTTTTGGCCTATAAATTTATAAAAATATTGTACATATTAATGTATTTTTGGGAATCAAATTGAATAAAAAATTTGAATACGTAAAACACATCATATGATATAATAAATAAATATAACTAGTACTATTTTGTTTGCAAATCAAAAATCGAAATTGAAATATATATTTTTCAAAAAAATTAATAATTTTACTTGCAAAAAATAGAGTTATGTAATGTGCTAGTGTGTTGATTCGAACAAAAATTTGAATGCATAAAAAATTACTATATATTATAAAAAAATAAATATGATTCGAATTTATTTAGGAAATAACAAACCGTAAAATTAAATGATTTTTTTGATAAAATCCTAGCCAACATATAGTTACTTTGTATAATTAGGAACATATTAATGTTCTTTGAATGTGCCGTTTTGAACAAAAATTTAGAATACGTAAGTATACATAATATATAACAATAAAAATATTATTGGTATTTCATTTTGGAAATCATTAACTTGTAAAATAAAAATAATTAAAATCATTTATTTTGACATTAATTGGTGAAAGATATGAAAAGTTACAACCACATGTTACTTGTTAATAATTATTTTATACCTTTTTTCCTTTATATCCAACTATTTTAATCAATGAAAGCTTTGAACTAGATCTAAATTTGGGATGAAAATAGTCTCTTATACACATCTAAATGTTTATAACAATGGGTTGAAAATGTTACAATAAATTTTTGAAGGAACGTAATTGATATTTTTTAAACTTCAGGGTATTAACTGAAGTTAGCTTAAATCTCATGGGAAGTTTCTGAAATTATTCCTTGACATTAAGGGAAATTTTACACTCATGTATAGCAAACTATACTGTTAATTTTAAAATTTTGTACAATATAAATTTTTAAAATTTATGATATTATACTGTATAAATATTTAAAGTACAATGATCTGATTTCTTTGGCACTGAAGAATTTTCTTGATATTAAATGTAGCCTAGATAGTACATCTAATCATTTTAAAAGTAATCAAACAAATAACAATTAACATGGTCTCTTGTAAACATCTTTGATCTATAGGTGACGGAATAAATTACAAGCTACAATAACAATTGGAATGGTCAATCAAGTGCTAAAATTAGTTGATTTAATTGAAAAGTTCGGACACTATCAGATCAGTCATGAATAGGAATGTGTTTCCTCAATGACATTTAAAACGTCAGTTTATTATTCTCCATTTGAACTGTCTTAATGTTATAATACTATTTAGAATAATTATACAATAATACGAACAATAAATATGAAAAGAAAATATATTAATATTATATTTAAAATTGAATTAAAAAATATATATTTACAAGATTACAATTTCAAAATTAATTCATATGATCAAATCATATTGAATCACCATCATCTAATTTTAATACTAATAATCTTTCATTTATTTTTGTGTGAATATATAACACATGTTAAGGGATACAGAGTAGAATTCTGTCTCTTATGTAACATGTATTACTTATATCTTGAAGCATTTTATTTATATCTTGCTATGAAATTCAGGTCACTTTCTAGAGTTACTTTACGTGGTAAGATCATATTGAATCACCAAACTCCTAATTTTATATACTCCATCGAATTTCGTTCATTTTTTTTTTATCTAATAATACATAAGTGACTTCGTTATTTCATCACTTTATATAAATAAAATGTTTAAAATAATACAATCATCATATCAGTCATGAAGTTAAATAGAGGAGGGGCAATCTTGTCTAGTTGTGTTGAATTGAATGTGTTCTATTAACCACTGTTTACTAGGTTGAGTTTACCCTTTTACCTTACTAGGTTGAGTTTAAGTTGTCCTAATTCTGTGTTCAGTAATCGAAGAAAGTTATGCAAATGGCAATTCTGTCTTTCTAAACAAGTCAATATTGAATTCCCATTAAAACAGGAGAATCTCAACAGATTCTAGTTAGACATTACAGCTATAATTGCGATATTGGTGAGAACAATATAAATGAGGTAATTAAAAATGATTTCCTAGTGTGTGGTTGAATTACGTCATAAAAATGATGGTTGTCTCTTTATCAATTAAATATTGTTTTATACAGGTAGAGAAGTAACAAAAAGAAAAAACACAATGCTTCTGTGTTAGAAAAAATGATTTTTCGTTATACAGTTATAATATGTTTTTTAATAATGTACATTACATCTAAAAACTTGTTACAATAATCATTCTAATAATATTCTTTAATAATAACTGTTCAAACAGCTATCATACTACTAAAATTTATGCGAAATATTTGTTTTTAAAAAAAATTCATAAACATTCATCGATTATGTAAAAATTAAATAAACATGTTTCACAAGTTAATACCTTCCATCAAAGAACCACAAAAAAAAATTCATTGCAACACCACCAATTTAACATTACTTGCCAAACTCATATTCAGACGATCTAATTATATAAATAATCAATCTCTTAATTGTAAGTATTTGGTCGAATTTCGTTTATACTTTCGCAAATGTAATAAAACTTTGTCACCCTTTGTGTACATGTTTTGAAGAAAAAGTATTAAATCATTATTTGATTTATTTGTGTATAAGAATTTGTCTCTGTAAGTCCAATTTTTTTATTTTATTTTATTTTTATATATATATCTATTCAGTATTTAACAATAAGAAAGTTTTAATCGTTACAAGATATAGCATGTTGTAAATTGTAGATCCATTAATGCACATAAGATGTACAGAGACAACCATTCGAAGAGAGTTCATTGGCGGTGACTCTCCATCGCTATTTATGGACAACGTGAGGACTAATAATTCTATTCAATATTCAATAGGTCAAACGCAAAACCCCCCATTTTATTCGCATTCACTAAATCCCTGTATATAAGGCCGATGCAGATTCATACCTTGAATAATTCCTAGGAACCAAGGATTAAGGAACACCTGTATTTCTTCCTCAAGTTCCTCTGTTTATTTTACCTCTGAATTCGACCATTTACATTTTCTCTTGTTATAAGAGACAGTGGTCTCTCTCTACACATCTTTTTGTTTTATCTTTATCCCTAGTTGTTATACTGATGAATTAGTTCTTCAACGTCATATAAAAGCATCTTCATCTTTTCTTTTCATTTCTTTTGTTGTTTAAATTTTTATATGCATGATGTGTTTTGACACTAATATTCTGTCCCACTCCTTATTTCGTTTGGATATAGGATAATTTTTATTTTTTTAAATAATATTTTGTAATCATTTCGCACACGTTTTTTAATTACTTTTTTATCTTATATATATCACATCAAAAAAATTGTTACAGTACTTTTATAAAAAAAAAATTTAAAATAATGACTGTCCAAACAACACCAATATTTATAGTTTAGACTATATGTTAAAAGATGAAACAAGAGATTAAGATAAGAGAAAATTTTACGGCCTCTAATAAATTATTTTATTGTATTTCAACAAAAAATTTTATATAATATAACATTATATAATTTAAAAATTTATATTATACAACTCTTTAAAGTCAAAAGAAATGTAGAATCCCCTACAGATAAGATGTTACAGAAGCTTGATAGGTGCAGTTATTTTTCCATTGTAGTGTTGTTCATTCATATGTCCTGGTGTTTCTCCCATAATTAATAGGGGACCATTTTTAGTGAAACTTCTATCTCTTTCTCCGGTTAACTGGTAGTGGATTATATTTATTGTCGGATTAACAATTGGATTTAGAAAATTGGTAGTAATATCAACTGATGTCTTTACTCTTTTGACTCTTTTCACGAACAAATCAGTGATTTTGTTGAATTATTAAATGATACATCCTAATTTTAGCATTCTCTTTTAAGACATTTATACATGTACTCATTTTATATTATAAAATAAATATTACAAGTAGTTGAATAATTAAAAAGTTAAACTCTTATTATTTTTTTAATAATTTCAACAATTCTCATATTTATTTTATACATTGTGAGATGAGTAATTAAAGTTTACTTTTCCGTAACCAAGTTGAATTTCACGACTGCAGATAATAATTGAAAATTTAAAATGACTTTTCTTTTTTTTCTAATAATTCTAGTCTGTACGGAATCCGAATCGGAATCTCTCACTCGCACCGAAACGGCAACAAAGTATTCCTTATTCCAATCGCCCGAGTGTGTAAACTGTAAACATTGGGATGATCCCAACGTAATCACTACTTTGACACCTTTTAGTCACTCAATTGTAAAGAGACAGCTCGATTTATAGACTGATATGATGCTGTCTCTTATACACATCTAAATAATTTAAGAGATTTTCTTAACTTTGTTCGTATCAAAAAAAAAATTATAAATATCTCGATTTTTTTTTAGAATAAATTCTGTATTGAATAATAATGATTTGAAACACTTCTTTTAACATTATTTCTGAACAAAGGTAGGTCCATCATGTCATAGTCTAAGTGCATTTTTTCTTGGTAATAAAGTCTAATTGCTTGCTAATGTCTCATTAAATGTAAGCTACGGCTCCTATTGAGAGTTTGTTTCTTATGAGTTATTGCTCTTACTTTAAGGTAACACAAATTTCATTAGTTTTTAGATTTCAATCCGTTCAAGCTATTCTGATTAACCTCTTCATCATGAGAAGAATACATTTTGCTTGGAAAGAATTACACTCTATATACTTGTTTAGATGGTGAAAGTGTTTTGAAATTTCATCCATTTTGCGTAATTCATTTGATCAGCTGGAATTTTTGTGTTCTTTTCTAGAATTCTGAATTCTTCTAAAACAATAGATTTCTTCTATTAGCAAGACCAAAACCTATAAATCAGAAAATTAAGGAAAAAAATTGTCCACACATATATAATTGTGTGGTGCCTTGTGTGCAGATTTCTTCAAACTACATTTTTTGGATATACAAAGAGAAAATGAGTTTTACTTACTGCATTAAATACTATTCTTCCTACAACTTAATGCATTTAGACTTGGTTGTTGGTCAATACATATAAATTCGTCCTTGGCTATTCCTAAGTACTTAAAAAAGGGTATATTGCAAGTCGATCACATTTTTTTTTTTGGCTCTTCCCATTAACAGAGGAAAAACTAGGTTGAAGCACTGTATTAGGAATTGAGTTTTGACAAGCAAACTGATCTAAATAGTTTATGATTTATATGCTATAAAAGGGGATTAAAGGCGTGTAATCAACAAAGAATCTTGGTGGATATCTAAAAATTGTCCTAGTTTTCTAAGGATTTAGCCTACAAAATGTGGACTGCTTTTTCAAATAATGAATGATACTTTTCTTGAACATCTTCGAATACCAGGTTTGAGCAATTCCCCAATCAACCACGCCGGATTAATTTCTTGCCCTTTGCTAGAGACCATGGAAGGAGTGGAAGCAAATGATTATTATACAAAAGATGGAACAGTTGATTATCGAAAGAAACCTGCTGATAAGAGGAAAACTGGAACCTGGAAGGCCTGCCCTTATATTCTTGGTAATTTTCATTTTCATCTTAATTTTATGTTTGCTTGGACTGTGACATTCTTCGGATGATAATTTTCAACTTTTAATTGTTAGGAAATGAATGCTGTGAAAGATTGGCATACTATGGAATGAGCAGCAATCTGATGATCTATTTCACAAAGCAACTCAATCAGCACACAGCTGATGTGTTCAAGAACATCTATCAAATTGGTCAGGAACATGCTATATCATGCCACTATTAGGAGCTTTTCTTGCTGATTCATATCTTGGAAGATATTGGACAATTGCCAGCTTCTCAACCATCTATGTCATTGTAAGTTGAAGTTTTGGTTGGTTCGTTTCCATTTTTGCAAACTCGTGTCATTGTAGGGACAGCCCTTCATAAAAATCATGCATTTCTCCTTTAAAACCAGAATTTCAATTGGTCCTTAATCACAATTAAGATTATATCCTTAAAAGTTCTTTTAAAACCAAAGATAACCCTTCCCAAGGCCAATAAATGCAAATTTTTTAACGCTTTAATCTTCATTTTTTTACAAAACTGGAGAGGAAATTTGGATATTTTGATTTCTTTTATTCGTTTCCAAGCTACTTTTCCTTTTAATCCTGAAGCATTTTGAAAATTTTTATTTGTTGAAACTGCGGTGATATCCTAGCTTAGCATAAGAATTTCATTTGTTTTGAGATATTGGGATGCCAAAAATGAGTCTATTCTTGTTTCAGGGTATGACACTTTTGACATTGTCAGCATCAGTTCCTGGCCTAAAACCAACCTGCACTGCTAAAGATGTTTGCCAGGCAACAGGCAGTCAGACAACAGTTACCTTCCTTGCCCTGTACCTGGTAGCACTAGGAACGGGTGGAATCAAGCCTTGTGTCTCATCCTACGGAGCAGACCAGTTTGATGATGCTGATGAAATTGAGAAAAACTTTAAAGGCTCTTTCTTCAATTGGTTTTACTTCAGCATCAACATTGGAGCACTAATTGCTTCATCTTTTCTGGTCTATATACAATTACACGTCAGGGTGGGGATGGGGGTTTGGTATACCTGCTGTAGCCATGGCTATTGCTGTGGTTTCCTTCTTTTCAGGTACTCGAATCTACCGGTATCAGTTACCTGGAGGCAGTCCCTTAACTCGCCTCTGCCAGGTGTTGGTCGCGTCTTTTAGAAAATATAATGTTCCACTGCCTGCTGACAAATCTCTACTCTATGAGGTTTCTGATGAAAAATGTGTTATTGTGGGTAGTCGCAAGCTTGAACACACAAATACCTTCAGGTAAAAATCCTTGAGATTGATTAGCTTTTCACTTACAATACATTTATTGCAAAAGTATCAAATTTTACAATTGAGTGATTCTTCTCATTGATGAATAGGCTGTCTCTTATACACATCAGATGTGTATAATCCATCTCAGACAAGTGAATCAGAAGAAGTACTTGGAGACTCTGCACAGTGACACAAGTGGAGGAGCTAAAATCCATCTTAAGATTACTCCCTGTTTGGGCCACTGGTATCATCTTCAGTGCAGTTTACGGCCAGCAAATGGGGAATTTATTTGTATCACAAGCCGAAGTTATGGACACACATGTTGCTAACACTAAATTCGAGATCCCAGAAGCATCACTAATTGTTTTCGACACTCTAAGTGTCATTGTTTGGGTTCCGATCTACGACACAATAATCACTCCTTTGGCTAGAAAAATTACTGGTCGAAAAAATGGCTTGACAGTACTGCAGAGAATGGGCATTGGACTAGTGATATCAGTTTTTGCTATGGTATCTGCAGCTGTTTTAGAGATTGTTAGGCTTGGAATTGTGCAGAGACATAATCTTTACGATGCAGAGTTGATCCCAATTTCGGTATTCTGGCAAGTCCCTCAATACTTCATAATTGGTTGTGCAGAAGTGTTCACATTCATTGGACAACTGGAGTTTTTCTATGAACAAGCACCTGATTCGATGAGGAGCTTGTGCGCTGCTCTTTCGCTCACCACCAACGCACTAGGTAACTATTTGAGTTCATTGTTAGTAACAATTGTTACATGAAAATTTAGTACAACGGGTGGCAGGCCTGGATGGATACCGGACAACTTGAACTATGGCCATCTTGATTACTTCTTCTGGCTCTTGGCTGGCCTCAGTGTCCTAAATTTCGGAGTTTTTCTTGTGATTGCACAAAGGTATACGTACAAAAAGACAGTCGGAACTCTTCGCTGATTATTTACAGGTTTAATATGTATGGACAAGTGGGATTGGGGGTGGTTAAAGGGTGGCTCATATCTTTGTGGTTCTTCATTTTCTTTGTTGACCTTGTTAACTTGGTAGTTGTTGTTAAATTTAGACAGTTTGGCTTTCTATCTGGATTTTGTAAAGGAAATGAAGTCTTTTGAAAGTTATGCAGAATATTTACTAGAAAATGTTTCAGGATGAAATCAACTTACAGCTATTTTAATGGGAAAATGTTAAACTGGTGCCGTGGAGCTCATGGTTCATATTTTGTCAATGTAACTAAATATCGACCAAGAAATTTACAGTATTGAATGTTGTTAAATTATACAATGAGATCCAAGGTGGATTCATCTAAAAATAGCCAATTTTGATGTAGTATGAGACTGAATCTATGTCGTAAAAATTTTACGGGACAGCAACTTGAGTAGGTGTAAATTCATGACGACTCGAGTTCTTTCACTTTTTTTTTTTTTTTCGTTTTCTAATATGAAGTGTGAATCAGTGCATCACTAAACTAAAATGTGTATAAAACTAAAAGATATACACTCCACAGAATAAAGAATTCCTATGCAGATGAATAATCCAATGATAGAATGATAGAAGAACGAACAGCATTCTTGTGCAGGGATTGATTTTGCTCCTCTTTTATATACCAAGACAAATAGTTAAAACACTCGATCGTCCTTTTCCAACTTTGAGAGTTCAGTAGGAGCCGACCTGAATGTCCCATTCATCCCACATTTCGAGTGTCGATTCGAAAGTAATTTGTTAATCAAAATGAAAACATACACGGAATAATTAGCTAGTTGCAGTTTCAAATGTGTGAGCATCTTAATATAGGAAACTTTTCCTTAAAAACGATTAGCTATTATTGTGGCTCAATTTGCTTATGATGACTTCTTCAACTTGATTGATTTTGACACCAATTCCATACAGACTCCAACTTTGAAGATTCTTTACAATCCAAGGGTAAGGGACCAAGTTAAATACTTGACGCAATCACTCTAAACAAATTGGATATTTTAGTGTTCAAATTTATTTGATTATTTTAGAGAATTTAAATTAATGTTGAATTTTAATTTGTTTATCTTGCGAGTCGAATTCAATTGAATTTTTATTAAACCGAACTCGAGTATCTTGAAATATTTTATATATAAATTTAAAAATTTTAATTTACCGAGTCAAGTTTAAACCGAAAACAATACTAAATTTTGTTTAAATTTAACTTAATTATTAATGAACCAAACTCAACGAACACTTTTCAAGTCGAATTCGATTTAAATATCAAATAATTTAAATTCATTTATAACCCTAACATGGGTCATCACATGAGATAATATTATTGAATCCTACACGAGTCTCACGTAGACAAACCCATATGAAGCCCCATTTAATGTTAAATACTTTACGCGATATCGTAATATTGTTGGGCCTTACATGAATTTTACAATTCAAATCCACATGGATTCCACGTGTTCAGTGCAACCACAATATACAAGAATTCTTCTGGTTCAAGGCCAATCGAGTGAATAGGAAACAGGATATCATCAACGGGTGAAATTAAAAGTTGAATATCAAATTCACACAGTTAGACTCATTTCAAAACAGGCTTTTTGATTCACATCAAACTTTAGTAAAATCTAGATGTTTCTTATTGATTTACTCTTGAATTTTTAAGTAATACCCAAAAAAAAAGTATTTTCTAAACGCTTAAGGTGTAATCATACATAAAATATTTAGCTTGTAAAATATTGTGACGTCATGTTCTATACATAAACACTATTTTGGTTGCGAAAGAGTGAGGTCATTTGGCCCCAACTCCACTCACTCGTGGATATTTTCATGTGATGAGGAATGAGAATTAATTGAAAAACTACTTATTTAGCCAAAGAAGAATGTTCAACAACCAACAAAGTCCCAAAACGCAGCTTTCTGTGGTGGGTTCCATTTTCACAGCTTTTGCCTAGTGATCCTTTTGAGTCCAGTTAGTTAAACAAAAGGAATCAAAGAACCCAAGAAACAAAGACTAATAATAAAGTGGGAAAATTTTATACTTCCCTTGAAGAATAAATTTTTTTTTATATTTTAAAATTTTATACAATATAATATTATATATTTTAAAATTTTATATTTTATTAATTTTTAAAATTTGATTCTCTCAATTATGCTATAAAATTTCCGTAATAAAGTGTAATCACTACTAATTGGATAAGGGAATCCGTTTTTATTGGGGCCACATGAGACCTTTATTTACATTGGTATTCAATCATTTCATGGGATGTCGCCATATTTTCCATTTATGAATTGTAGTCAACTGAGAAATGGCCATCTTAATCTTGACAATTCCATAGGATATTAGTTTAATTTTAGTCATTCCTACCTTATTTATTTTTCATTTTATGAAAATACTAAAAAATCCTTTTTCACTGATCCAGCCATTCATCTAAATTCGCCATTTAGATGTGAAATCTTGAAGTGTTAAAATTCATGAATATTTTAATATTTCAGCTCGCATCCCTTGCTATAGTCATCAAGGATGACCATTCGCTTTGAGATTTTATCTATGATGAAAATAATGAAAATGCTGAATGAGCAACAACAAAGTTATTTAAAGGAGTTTCTAAGCCTTTTTTTTTTTTTGGGAAAAAGAGGAAGATATAAGTAAAATATTTAGAACGTTATTTCGTGAGTAATGTCTCCACCGGTTAAGATGGACTTAGGGAATGAGAGGGAATAAGCAACAACTACATGTTTAAAGGAGTTTCTAAAAAGGGGAAAGATATAAGTAAACGATTTTGAACATTATGATTCAGAATTCTATAATCCCTTTTGCCCTCCAATACATTTCTAATGTCATAAGAGATAAACATTTAAAATCCCTAAAAATGATTACTAAAAGGGACTTTAGTAATTTTCCCATTATGATTACGTTACTAATGTCTTTACCAACAAAATAGATTTAGGGACACCAGGTATTATGGAAAATGATTTAACCTGTAACAAAATGACACAAGAATACTAAAAGACAAAATTATCAGGTATACCAAATCTAAGGTTCATTTTAAATGATTGTAACTATTATTAACGCAATTATAATGACATATTATACACATCTTGATGTTTCATAAGTAGTACATTTTTATTGAAAGTGTACTATTTTAAGTAAATATTAGTAGTAATAGTCATGAATGGGCAAATCGGTCAATGAAAGGATACTTGGGCCGGCACCTTCCCTGTTTCAAAGTTTCAATATGTCCCTTACTGTGCAAGGAATCTCTTACTCTCCGCCGGAAGCGGCAACAGTACATCCCTTATTCGTATCGCCCGACTGAGCAAATATTGGATTTATATCATTTGTTTGGTTTAAAATAAGAATGAATTTTATTATAATAATGAGTTATTTAATTTAAAATTCATATAAATGAAAGTAAATATTTTCTAATATTTTAATTTCTATAAAATAATTCGTATAGTACTCAACCAAACAATATCTACGAATATCATTAATTTTGATTTTTAAGCTTCTCATACCCATAAACCAAATATCTAATTAGTTTTTGCTCTTATTTTGCTTTAAGGTGACATAAATTTCATTAGTGTATTAGCTTTTAGTCTGGAAGTATTCAATCTGTCCAAACTATTTTGATAAACCTCTTTCATTATGAAGGGTGGGACCACCCAATTATCTATGAATAAGGATCTCCCATTTTTGTGGACTATATTGAGTTCGGTTCTTTTGAGGACAATCCATGCTAGATGATTCCTCAAAAGAATATTCTCTATACTCGTTTAGATGACGAATTCAATGTAAATTTCATCCATTTACCAATTCATTTTGAACAAGTGGGAATTTTCTTTATGTCAAATTTGTGAACTCTCAGTCTTTTAATTTGAATGGCTGTCTATGTACATTAAATTTGAACAAAAAATTCATTTTCTTTTTGTACATCTTATTCATAAACAAAATTTGGTCCCGACATCTGGAAAGGTGTGTGGTCCCTGCGTAATTCTGTGCACCTTTCTAGATGTACAAAAAGAAAAATGAGATTTACTTTTGAATTTAATGTACATGGACTTGATTATAGCTCAATACATGCAGATGGGAAATTTTTGCTTGGCTACTTGTTGCAAAGTACTTAAATAGGGTATAATTGCAAGTAAATCATATTTTTTATCTTCCCATTAATTTTGTTATCTAGTTTTGCTGAATTTGTTAGCAAAACTTGGGAAATTCTTGTATGGACCTCTAGTCCAAGTAAGAATATTCTGCAAAACTAGATAACAAAAAAAATTTATTTTTTTTTAAAGTAATATTTTGTAATTATTTTAAACACTTTTTTAATGATCTTTTTTTTCAGATACATTACATCAAAAAAATTGTTATAATACTTTTACAAAAAAAAATTAAAAATAATGACTGTTTAAACATCTACCAATGTAGTAATGTTGAGATTTTGCTTGCAAACTGATGTAAATTGTTTATGTACCATAAAAAGTAGATAAGAGACGTAATCAATTAGAATCTCGGTGGATATCTATAGTAGTTTTAGCTTTCTAGAGATGTGTGTCTACAAATTGTGGAATTCCTTTCTGAATCTCATGTCACCGACTTTTCTTGAATATTTTCGAGTTAAGACATCTAGATGTGTATAAGAGACAGAACTTTGCCAGAGATCACGGAAGCAGATGATTACTATACGAAAGATGGAACAGTTGATTATCGTAAGAAACCTGCAGATAAAAGGAAAACTGGAACCTGGAAGGCTTGCCCTTATATCCTTGGTAATTATTTTCATCTAAATTTTTACTCTTGCTTGGATGGGGACATTGTTGCGATGATAAATTTGAACTTTTTATTGATAGGAAATGAATGCTGTGAAAGATTGGCATACTATGGAATGAGCAGCAATCTGATGATCTATTTCACAAAGCAACTCAATCAGCACACAGCTGATGCTTCAAGAAATCTATCAAATTGGTCAGGAACATGCTATATCATGCCACTATTAGGAATTTCTTGCTGATTCATATCTTTGAAGACTATAGCAACAATTGTCCAATATCTTCCATTTTGGTTGTCAGTAAAAATCTCCTTACAAAACCGTTAACATAGATCCATCAAAGTTAGCCTTGCAAACTCGTGTCATTGTAGTATTCTTCATATTTCATAATGGAAGAAGTGAATTAAATTATATATTCAGAGATATCCAAATATAATAGTTGAACTTATATATAGGTTGAAAACTAAATAAAATAAGTATAAATACATGCATTTCTTTAACCTTTAAGGTGGAACCAACAATTTGAGTTTGTTCACAAGTGCATTCAATTGGAAATCCTTAATCACAATTAAGATTATCTCCTTTGAATCAAAGGTGTATGACTTTTATGAAACCATCGCAAGACATTCAACCCTTCCCAAGGCCAATAAATCACCCAAAAAGCAAATTTTTAACGCTTTAATCTTCATTTTTTGTACAAAACTCAAAATCCGGAGAGGAAATTTGGATATTTTGATTTCTTTTATTCCCATCATTAGTTTCATTTGTTTCAGCTACTTTTACTGATTTCTTATACACTAGTCCTTGCCAGGTACCTGGTAGCACTAGGAACGGGTGGAATCAAGCCTTGTGTCTCATCCTACGGAGCAGACCAGTTTGATGATGCTGATGAAATTGAGAAAAACTTTAAAGGCTCTTTCTTCAATTGGTTTTACTTCAGCATCAACATTGGAGCACTAATTGCTTCATCTTTTCTGGTCTACCTGAAAAGAAGGAAACCACAAGTACCCCTGTCTCTTTTAGAACATCTAGATGTTCCTCTGCCTGCTGACAAATCTCTACTCTATGAGGTTGCTGATGAAAAATGTGTTATTGTGGGTAGCCGCAAGCTTGAACACACAAATGCCTTCAGGTCTAAAGCCAGCAATTGGTTAGTAATTATTCAGGATATTATTCGATAATATTATTTAGATTATTTACTATAGCAACTTTTTTTATGTAACGTATTTGAGATAAAAAAATAGTTAACTTGTTACAAAATGATTGCAGTGTCCAATACAGTGCACTTATTACTACCTTTTTAGGAGTACTAATTTTTTTTTTTTTTTCAGTTTCTTTGACAAGGCAGCAGTGGAGACAGAATCCGATTATACAAGTGATTCAAAAAGAAGTGCATGGAGACTTTGCACAGTGACACAAGTGGAGGAGCTAAAATCAATCTTAAGATTACTCCCTGTTTGGGCCACAGGTATCGTCTTCAGTGCAGTTTACGGCCAAATGGGGAATTTATTTGTATCACAAGCCGAAGTTATGGACACACATGTTGCTAACACTAAATTCGAGATCCCAGAAGCATCACTAAGTGTTTTTGACACTCTAAGTGTCATTGTTTGGGTTCCGATCTACGACAGAATAATATACTCCTTTGGCTAGAAAAATTACTGGTCGAAAAAATAGCTTGACAGTACTGCAGAGAATGGGCATTGGACTAGTCATATCAGTTTTTCCTATGGTATCTGCAGCTGTTTTAGAGATTGTTAGGCTTGGAATCGTGCGCAGACATAACCTTTTCGATGCATTTAGAGTTAATCCCAATTTCAGTATTTTGGCAAGTACCTCAATACTTCATAATAGGATGTGCAGAGGTGTTCACATCCATTGGACAACTGGAGTTTTTCTATGAACAAGCACCTGATTCGATGAGGAGCTTGTGCACCGCTCTTTCGCTCACCACCACTGGACTAGGTAACTATTTGAGTTCATTGTTAGTAACAATTGTTACAAAAGTTAGTACAACGGGTGGTAGGCCTGGATGGATACCGGACAACTTGAACTATGGCCATCTTGATTACTTCTTCTGGCTCTTGGCTGGCCTCAGTGTCCTAAATTTCGTAGTTTTTCTTGTGATTGCACAAAGGTATACGTACAAAAAGGCGGTCGGAACTCTTCGCTGATTATTTATACGTTTAATATGTACTAGTATGGGAGCACGTGCTTTGTACGTTTGAAAATACTCATTGTTTGATTTTTATTGATACGAATTAAAAAGTAAAGCATGTTTGGAATTCTAATTGTTTGATTTTCTTAGTTCACTTAATTTTTTGCTTATATGATTTTTGTTTCGATGTTTAATTAAGTCAAAGAATTTTTTATAGTTCGTATGAGTTTAAAAAAATATTTGCTCATAGATGATTTTTATGTATTTTCTTTAGATATAACTTTGTTGGAAATATAAGGGATTTGTTTAGTTTATTAGTTCAAACAATTTTATAAGAGCTAAATAATTGTGTCTTATAACATCTAGATGTGTATAAGAGACAGATTTATAAATGATAAAAATTCATTTCCATGATTGAGAATTATTGATGACATGGAACTTATGAGCTCATTAGTTCAAGAAAATTTAATTTCAAAAACAAGAAAGTTTAAAATATCATCTAGATGGTGCATAATAGATGATAAGAAACTATTAAAGTTTTCTTTATTATGTCCACTTACTTACATCTTTAGTAATAAAAAAAAGATAGTGTAGTATTGAAAAATATTGGCATTTTATAGAGTTTATTGGAACCGTTTATTATCTTCCATTATTCAACTTTTATCCTAACAACCTTGGATTTATCAAGCGCATTAGGATATTTAATTATTTTGAATCTCTATACCTCTCTTGGAACCAATTTAATGAAGGAAACATTCGTGTGCAAATACTAAATAGCAATTTCTTATTTAGGAAACAAAAATCTCTCTTAAATATATAGTTTTCAACTATAGAAATTATATCATAAAAATAGAAAGAAAAAATTAAAAATAGTCTACTACTATTTAGCACCGTAACGGTGCTGAAATTAAGTGACTATTCGTTAAATTTTTTCTATCATTCTGTATATTAATAAATTAAAAGGTAAATATTCAATATTATAACTTTTATTTGATAGAATGACATCAACAACATATAGAAACAATAGGTATGAACTTGTATAGTAATAATTCAAAAGTAACAATCTACATTTAGTATTTTGGTTTTATTAGAAAAATGACACTTTAATTAAAATCTAGTTAGTAACTAATTTGATATCCTATTTTTTAGTATGTCATTTATACAATATACTAATATTTAGCATTAGATATTTACAGGTCAAAAATAATAATAGTAATAATTTTTTTGTAGGAGGACAATAATTATCTATAAAGAATTTCAGCTAATATAATTTAGGAATTAATTTTTGATTATCAGAAAAGCTTAACTTAGATTATATATTGTTAATTATTGTATCATAGACATCATTAACTAAGAAAGAATAAAGTAGGAATTGCAAGATAAGGATTATATTCTTTTAAGAAAAATAAAATAAGTGTAGATCACATTTTTCACCCCCCTTTCCTTCTCATCTAATTAGTTTAACGATAATCGAAAAGATAGGTTCTATATTGTATTTGTTTTTTAGAAATCAAATTCTTTTCATATTTTGGAGAGAATATATTTGATATCCAAAATTAAGACAATAATTTAAGAGACAAAATAAATGGCATTAGCGGAAGGAAGGTGAACATTTTGACAATATCTATGAAGGATAATGTCTTTATTGATTCAACTTTAGATGGAGAAGATCTTGAGGCTTTTAACTAATTTTATGTCTCCTTTGTTCATTTGTTTTTTTTTTTTTTTTCCCTTTTTGTATCAAAAATAAAAAAAGTATTTCAGAATTATTTTCTCATAAGATTCTAAAAGTTTATACGTGATAAGTACTGCTTTTTTTGTTTAAATATAATTCCTAGTACAATTATTTAGCTTAATTTCTAATCCTAAAAAAGTTTTACTTGCATACTTGTATAATTTCTAAAATTCATCCTTAAAAAATGGATATCAAATATAACTCTCTATTTTGTACAAAAATTTTATTCTAACAGTACAGTACGATCACTACCCTGAAAATATATTTTAAAATTGTGTACTTTTAAAAGGTTAATCGTATTTTTTTTGTAGCGAAATATAGTTTGGATGGAAAATTAGAATAAATTTTTAGTTTGGAGGGTTGAATTGATAATCTTTCAGTTTTGAGGGCCACATTGGGACATTTGTTTTAATTTTGAAAACAAAATTCAGATTCTTTGAATTTGGAGGAAATTATATTATATATATATATATATATATATTGTATATATATATATATTTTAATTTGGAGATCTCAAATCAAGACCACTTTAATTAATTTAAAATGCCATATTAAGATTTTCCTTAGTTTGAATGACCAAAATGTTATTTAACTCTTTGGAATTAAAATAACCTTATTTTCCTTGTTTTCCTTTATTTGTCAAACGAATTTTTCTTTTTCTTTTAATATTTGTTAATAAAAAAATAGTTTCTTTAATTGCATATAAATGTTTTCTAATCTATTAATGTATCCACAACCTATATATGTTGATAATATATCATATGCATAATTCTATTAGATGAGAAATTTTATTTCATTAAGTTTTTTTTTTTTGATAAGTTTATTTAATATTCATTTTCAATTTCTAATCTATCCCAAAATTCTACTATATGAGAAAATTAACTTTAATCAAATTTAATTTTAAATGAAATCTCAAAAAGTTAGTATTATTTCATGTGTAACTTTTTTCTCTTTAATTGTCCAAGAATATAGGTGAAACATGTAAATTTAATTTTCAAGTAAATTTTATATTTTATTATTACCTGATTTCTAAAACCCATCCCAAAGAAACATTTCCTACTCTTCTTTAATTTCTAAAATTCATTCCTAATATTCTATTACATAAGGAAAATTATTTCAATCAAATTTATTTCCTAGTATGAAGTTTTAAAAGTAGATTTTATTTATTCTTTTATTCTTTGAGGAGTATTTACATAAATAGCATAAAAAAATATTAAAAAAAGGCATTCAAGTTGAGAACATAACAAAGTCATTAAATTTTATAGTGAGGGTCACTTGGGAAAGAAAATCTAAAACTAAATCAAACTTTTTCATTTATAATAGTATATATTCAATTAATTTTGTAAATAACTTTATTTAATATTCATCTGTTATTTCTAAATCTATCTTAAATTAGATTCTGTGAGGAAATTTGCTTCAATCAAATTTAATTCTAAATATAAGTCTAAAAACATTTAGTTTTATTCCTTGTGTACCTTTTAGGATTTTTTTTTCTTATTAAGGGTCCAAAAATATATATATAATATGTAAAGAATTTTATTTTTTATTATTCATTGATTTCTAAAATCCATCACAAAAAAATTATTTTCTACTTTTCTTTAATTTCTAATACTCATTCCTATTATTCTATTACATAAGGAAATTTACTTTAATCAAATTTATTTCCTAATATGAAGCCTTAATAGTAGGTTTTATTTCCTCTTTTGCTCTTTAAGGAATATTTACATAAATGACCGAAATAACTATAAAAAAGGCATTCAAGTTAGGAGACATAACAAAGTAATTAAATTTTATAGTAAGGATAACTTCGAAAAGAAAATCTAAATCATTAAATTACAGTGACTATTTTAATATAGTATAGATATAGATAGATGGAGAAGTGGGATTGGGGGGTTAATGGGTGACTCATATTTTTGTGGGTCTTCATTTTCTTTATTGAACTAGATGTTAACATGGTAGTCAGTAAAATTTGTACAGTTTGGTCTTCTGTCTGGATTTTGTAAAGGAAATGAAGTATTTTGAAAGTTAAGCAGGATATTTAATAGAAAATGCTTCAGGATGAAATCAACCTACAATTATCTTATTATAGTGGAAAAATCCTAAAATGGCTTCATGATCCATATTTAGTCTATATGACTAAATATGGATCATCAGGTCCACGATACTAAATGTTGTAGTTAAATTTTTACTATGAGATTTACCGTGAATTCATCTAAAAATGACCAATTTTAATGTGATATGTGATTGAATCTATGTTATAATGTAATAAATGGTTTGTGTGACAGTAACCTGAGTAGGTGTAATGATGTGGCCACGGTTTCGGTTTCGAAATCCTTTATAATGTTATTGAACCTGCATTCCATTTTGTATATGTTAGCTCTGGTTCCATCTTGAAGGACATCATAGATGTGCAACAAGACAGGGATTTCTTTTACCCATAAATACCCCCGAAAATTTATCAATTTTGATTAAATAGGATTAAAAATGAAATCTTAGACACATCTAAAATGAATTTTTAGACAAATTTTTAATATTTCAATAAATAATGCAATAATGTACTTTTTTTTTTCAAAAAGAAAGTCTATAATTGAAATATAAATAAATTGTAATTTTTTGTTTATCATCTTAGCTTTTACTAATATTTTTTAGTATTATAATTCCAATTTTTTAATTTTTTTAAAAAAATTGAAATCGAAATTGTGACCAGAATCAGACAGAACTGTGGAACCGACCGGAATTGCTGGTTCCAGAACCAGAATTGAAAGCGACTTTCTCGATTCCGACTTTCTCAAAATTCAAAACCGCCAATTCTTGAACCGTGTTCATGTAATCAGGACATGGAAATTCATGACAACTCAAGTTCTTTCAATTTTTATTGTCCTTTGTCTACTATGAAGTGTGTATCAGTGTCTCACTAAACTAAAATGTGAATCAAAGATGTTACTCCGCAAAAGAAAGCAAGTCCTATGCAGATAAATAATCCAATAATAGAATGAAAGAAGAACAAACAGCATTCTTGTGCAGGGATTGGTTTTGCTCCTCTCTTATGCTAAGACAAACAGTTAACACTTGGTGGTCCTTTTCCAACTCTGAGAGTTCAAAAGGAGCCGACCTGAATGTCCCATTCATCCCACATTATCGATTGTCTATTCAAAATTAATTTGTTAATCAAAAGGAAAACATAAAGGAATAATTGGCTAGTTGCAGTTTCAAATGCTGTGAGCATCTTTAATATAGGTAACTTTTCCTTCAAAATAATTAGCTGTTGTGGCTTAATTTGCTTATGACGACTTTTTCAACTTGATAGATTTTGACACCAATTTCATACCAAAACTCCAGCTTTGAAGATTCTTTACAATCCAAGGGTAACGACCAAGTTAAATACTTGACGCAATCACTATAAATAAATTGGACATTTTAGTGTTCAAATTTATTTGATTATTTTAACGAATTTTCTAATAGAATGTTCAAATTAAACCTGTCTCTTATACACATCTAGATGTGTATAAGAGACAGGGTCTATTTTGACTGTTGAGAGTTTGGTTCAAACAATTATATATATAAATTTAAAATTTTTAATTTATCTAATTAATAGACTGTCTCTATTAAATAAAATTCAAATTTAACTTGATTATGTCATATGAATCAATTCAATGAATTTTGACTCGAATCAAATTCGATTTGAATATTAAATAATTTAAATTTATTTACAACCATCACAATTACATGACATAATATTATTGGACCTTATATAAATCTCACAATTCAGGCCTACACGGGGTCTACATCCAGTATTAAATACTTGATCTGAACTCACGTAATATTATTGGGTTCACATAAATTTCACAGTTCGAACCTACATAGAGTTCACATCTTTTGTGAAATTGCACCTAGATGAATTTAACAGGTCCAACTCCAAGCGAGTGAATAGAAAACAGGATATCATCAACGGGTGAAATTAAAAGTTGAACATCAAATTTCATTGGCTAATTCACACAGTTCGACTAATTTCAAAACCAACTTTCTGATTCACATCAAACTTTAGTAAAATCTACATTTTTCTTATTGATTTACTCTTGAATTTTTAATTAATACCCAAAAAAAAAGTATTTTCTAAACGCTTAAGGTGTAATCATGCATAAAATATTTAGCTTGTAAAATATTGTGACGTCATGTTCTATACATAAACACTATTTTGGTTGCGAAAGAGTGAGGTCATTTGGCCCCAACTCACTCACTCGTGGATATTTTCATGCGATCAAGTGATGAGGAATAAGAATTAATTGAAAAACTACTTATTTAGCTAAAGAAGAATGTTCAACAATCAACAAAGTCCCAAAACGCACCTTTCTGTGGTGGATTCCATTTTCACAGCTTTTGCCTAGTGATCTTTTTGGATTCCAGTTTGTTAAACAAAATGGAATCAAAGAACCCAAGAAATAAAGAGTAATAATAAAGTGGAAAAATTTTATACATTCCGTTGAAGAATAATTTTTTTTTATATTTTAAAAATTGATACAATATAATATTATATATTTTAAAAATTAACAAAATAGTTCCTTCAATAAAACTGTAAAATTCCCGTAATAAAGTGTAATCACTACTAATTGGACAAGGGAATCCGTTATATATTTATTTTGGCATTCAATCATTTCATGGGATGTAGCCACTTTCTCCATTTAATTGTAGTAGTCAAATGAGAAAAATCTTATTCTTGACAATTCGGCAGGCGTATTGATTTTAATTTATTCATTCCTATCTTAGTTTTCAATGTATGAAAATATTAAAAAAAAATCCCTTTTCCTTAAATTCGCCACTTAAGTATGAAATCTCGAGGTGTTTAAATTCATGAATATTTTAATCTGTTTACATAATAAAAAACGCTAAAGAAGATTTTCCTAAATATTCGTACATCGAGTTTATTTAATACTCCACCAATAAGATACGAAAGGAATGAGCAAAAACTAAGCTCGATTCAAGAGAAAAGATGCAAGTAAAAGACTTCAAACATTATGATTACGTTACTTATGTCTCTATAACTAAGGTAGATTTAGGAAATGGAAAGGAATAAGCAAACAACTCTGCATGTTCAAAGGAGTTTGTAAGCCGTTTTTTAAAAGAAAAGAGGAAAAGTATAAGTAAGAGATTTCAAAATTATGATTACGTAACTAATACCTCCACCAGCTAAGATGGATTAAGGGATATCTAGCATTATTTTTAAAAAAAATGATTTAAAGGGTAACAAAATGATTTAAGAATACTAATTTAATAAAATTATATTTAATCACTGAATTTGATTTCAGACATACTTACACTAATTTTCTTTTCACGAATATAATGGCAATTTTATTACAAGCACATTTTTATTGAAAGTGTACTATTTTTAGTAAATATTAGTCGTAATAGTCATGAATACCATGAATGTGAAGAGAAAGGATAATTTGGCCACATAAAATTAAAAAAAAAATATCGAATGATTTTTTTTCAATTATATGCTTAGTGTTATATTAATGAATAAAAAAAATTTATGTAGTCAAAAAATATTAATATAAACAAATAATTTAGTAAATTAAAATTTATCTGTTTTATCTTTTATAAAATGAACGAAGGAAATATATGCACAATGAGGTGTAGGCGTACATGTACCAACTGTATATTGTGCAATGTGCACTATCCGTTGTTAGTTTTACAAAAAAAAAAATTATTATTTATTTTGTAATATAAATTAAATTATTACAGATTATTAAATAATTGAAAAAGTAAAAAAAATAAGGGATCTTTTCAGTCATTCAATGGCTATAAGTTTTATTTTAGATTAAAATAATTACTTGGTATATCTAATAATTAATTTTGAATTAATGAGAATATTATATATAGAATAGGAGATTCACTTTTTGTAAAAATAAGGGGCATTATTTTTTATGACATACTCAACCAAGACTTACTCTGGATTCACACAGTCTGAAAACTTCCAATTGAAAATTCTTCCAATTTTTGTGGTCGCACGCATTTGCCAGTTGCCAGTTTGCTACTCCTTGCTAATTTAGGCCACCCCCCCGTTTTCTCCATGCTTTCGTTGACTATACAGAGTCACTTAAGAGCTCAGGAAACAGTATCTATTCTCATATCTTTTTCACTCTCTCTATCATAAGACGACTTACTAGTCAACCATTCTGATCAATCTTTGTAATTATTAAATAAAATGATTTTTAATTTTATTTATAAATTTTGTAAGATCAGCTATTTTTGGTTTTTATTTTATTTTTATTTTATTTAATAAAATTGTAAACCAAACTCTCAACAGTCAAAATAGACCTCTTATATTTTCTGGGCTCACACTCTTTTTTTCAGATAAGTGAATACAGGTCATTCTTGCCTTGAGCATTAGCACTTCTTTTGGGTGGTTCTGGCTTCTTCAGGTATGTATAATTGGATTGATAATCTTCTCCCTTTTTCTGTTTGTAGCTGATAATTTCTTTATTTACTGCTAATTGTTACTGTTCTTGTATGCTTGCATGATTCGAACTTATGATTTACTCAGTTAAGCTTGTAATATGGAAGTTATATTAAGGTTATATTATTTGATTGTCTTGAATCTGAGCAAAAGAAGTAAGAATATGGTTAGCTTTCCATAACTTCAGATAGAATGCTATATCAGTTCTTGTTTCTGTATGAATGAATTGCAAATGTTTCATAGGACAAATTAAAACAGATACATATTCTTTATTTTTTCCAAGAGACAGGGGGAAGAGGGATGGGGGAGGTCCAATTAGTAGTAAAGGACTTTATTAGCGGGAATTTTACAGTTTATGTATAGAATCAGAAAGAAGAAGATGGAGAGGGAAATAATATAGACTGATGCTTTATTTTGTTGTGTTTTTTCTTGGATAATATTGGGTTAGAACTAAAAATATATATATATATATATATTTTTGAAAAAAGAAAAAACTACATTGAAATGATAAGCTTAAATTTTCCATACTATATATGTTGTCAAAAGAATTCAGTTTATTCTAAAAGTGAAAATATATGGAGAATAGAATTAGTATTTAGCTTTCCTGTATAGGAAAAGGTTGTGAGGAAAACAATACAAAGTCCTCATGCATAATGTCTCACATAACATTAATGACAGATAAAAGGTCTGTAGAAGAGTAGAAAATTAGAAAACAATCAACAGCGCAACTTGTTCTGAGTTCCTGACTTTGCTTGGTCGTTGCAAAAGCATTCCAGGAAAAGCCTAATTCTCAAGCAGAAAGTGATATCTAGAACGCCATGGCAGAGGATGATCTGTATACAAAGGACGGGACAGTCGATTATCATGGTAATCCTGCCAAGAAGAATGAAACTGGGAAATGGAAAGCCTGCCCTTACATATTAGGTATTGAAATAATACACTTTCTTGTCAAGTTCATTAGTGAGTTTTGATAATTAAGGCAAGGCGTACGTTTTTTTGTTGACTCTCACTTACAGGGAATGAATGTTCTGAAAGATTGGCATATTATGGAATGAGTTCAAATCTGGTGCTTTTCTTTAAGCATCGACTTGGCCAGCACAATACTACTGCTTCAAATAACGTCTCAAATTGGTCCGGCACATGCTATATCACACCACTGATTGGAGCCTTTTTCGCAGATGCCTATCTAGGAAGATTTTGGACAATTGTTTGTTTCTCAGTCATCTATGCTATGTTCTGGTAAGCTTTGTTGGTTGAAGTGTATATGTTTAAATCAACGTTGAGAAATTCTTTTGCAAAACAACTCTTAGAGCCCATTGTGGCTTTTAGGAAACGGTATTAAATAAACTGGTTGCACACATGGGAAAGAAGTTTAAGCTTAACATGGAGGAATTTGGGGCACAACCAATTAATTTTTAGAAGTAAGACAGGTGAAGTGTGAGGATTCTGTGTATGTTCGATCAATGATGCATATTGTGTCACATTGATCGACCTGGACAAATTATGTCTTTTAGCTACTATACCCTCTGAATAATTGAATGAAACCTCTGATTCCAGTTAGCACAAGTGGCTGATGTTATGATCAAGGATAAACAAGATCAATACAAAAAAAGTGCGTTTAGAAAGAAAGTAGATTTAGATGATTGTTTCCAAATTTTCAATTGTAATGATACATTCTGGTAATCTGGTCTAGCTAACATGCTATTGAAGTGATATACTTTACATTTTATGCCAGGGGATGACACTGCTGACATTATCAGCCTCAATCCCAGGTCTGAAGCCCACCTGTATTGACAAAGATACTTGCCATGCAACAGTGACACAGAGTTCTATTGTCTTTCTAGCTCTTTACCTAATAGCCCTGGGCACAGGTGGTATAAAGCCTTGTGTTTCTTCCTATGGAGCAGATCAATTTGATGACACAGATGAGGTTGAAAAGAAGCACAAGGCTTCTTTCTTTAATTGGTTCTACTTTTCAGTCAACATTGGTGCACTTATTGCTTCTTCAGTGCTGGTTTATATACAAGATAATGTGGGCTGGGGATGGGGTTTTGGCATTCCAGCACTTGCAATGGCAATTGCTGTGGTTAGTTTCTTTTCAGGTTCTCGATTGTATCGTAACCAAAAACCAGGAGGCAGCCCAAAGACTCAGCATCTGCCAGGTGCTGGTTGCGTCCTTCAGGAAGTACAAAGTTGCAGTGCCCGAAGACAAGTCTCTGCTGAACGAAAGCAAAGATACTGAATCTGCAATAAAAGGAAGTCGGAAGCTTGAGCATACGAGTGATCTTGCGTAAGCATCATATCATCCTGTTTACCTCTTTCTTTTAAAATTATCATTCGTGAAAAGATTAAGCTTTAAAAATACATCTTTAGGAGTTAGGACCATTAAAGGGTTCTAACAACGTTATAAAGTTAAAAGATATCTATGTAATTTGATTCGTCTACACCTGTCAAAAGAATTGACAATAGAATGGAACATGCTACTTATTAAGTTTATACATAGAAGCCTAGATGGGATTAGCAAGTGATTAAGATGAAAGTTCAGAAAGCCTTGCTCATTTCATCAAATACCTCAGAAATTATTTGAAATGTTCTTTTTGTTCACTCATTTAAAATATCAAAAGGAAAAATATAAGAGACTAGTTGAAAAGTCTACCTACACCAATTGGGCTGGGAAATAAGTGTTGCTTGTGTCAACTGTTAGCTTGTCTCTTGCCTTGTTTCGCAACTGAAATGTTTGTCCTATGCTATCCTAAACAGATTCTTTGACAAGGCAGCCGTGGAGGGAGAATCTGACAATAAAGAAGGCTTAGTAGATCCATGGAGGCTTTGCACAGTTACTCAAGTTGAGGAGCTAAAAGCCATAATTTCTCCATGCTTCCCATATGGGCTACAGGTATCATCTAAGCACTGTGTATGGTCAAATGAGCACGTTGTTCGTGTTGCAAGGCGCAACCATGAATACACATGTGGGACATTCAACCTTCAAAATCCCACCAGCATCACTCGGGATTTTGACACCCTCAAGAAACTTCTGGGTTCCAATTTATGACCAATTCATCGTCCCAGTAGCCAGAAAGTTCACAGGTCGCAAGAATGGCTTGACTCAACTTCAGAGAATGGGAACCGGGCTCTTCATATCCATACTTGCCATGCTCTCCGCAGGGATATTGGAACTCGTTAGACTACGTTTCGTGAGAAGGCATGACTACTATGATCTTGAAATGATACCTATGTCGATTTTTTGGCAGGTACCTCAGTACTTCATCATTGGTTGTGCAGAAGTTTTCACATTTATCGGACAGTTGGAATTCTTTTATGAGCAAGCACCTGATGCCATGAGAAGTTTGTGCGCTGCTCTTTCCCTTACCACAGTTGCCTTAGGAAACTACCTGAGTACTTTGCTTGTTACTATTGTGACCAGAATTAGCACAAGAAATGGTAAACCTGGTTGGATACCGAATAATCTTAATTACGGTCACCTCGATTACTTCTACTGGCTCTTGGCTGTGCTAAGTGTCCTTAATTTAGGAGCTTTTCTCCTGATTTCCAAGTGGTACACTTACAAGAAATCAGTCGGTACTCTTCGCTGATCAGGCATACAAAGTGATATTACATCCCTAGCAAGTTTCCTCACTACCAAAAAAAAGATATTTTCATTCAGAATATCTGAAAGTACTTCTTGAATGATTGTTTGTATAGATGAAACAGTTGATTGGGATAATGTGTATTGCAAATGTCTTTACAGCAATTTCTTAAAGGTTTGCTTAGCAAATATAAACTGACTATATGGTATTCCTTTTACTTCACAAGGTGATACTCTTTTACTTGAATGCATTTGATCAAAATATCTTTGATGGTCCCTATTGCAATATGTTGAAAAGTATATATTTCACATAAATATTGCAGATTTAATTAGCATTTTAGAAAACAAGCATGCGGATTTCCTGTCTAAATGCAAACTATAGAAACTTAGGATTTTCTTCATTTGTTTTTTAGCTTTTTGTAATAACAGTAATTTGAAACAATAATACAATTTCTCCAGGGGACGTGAATATGTGATCTATGAGCCTAAACTTTTATTGATATCTTACACATGCTTGAACCCATTTTCCCACGATTTTACATTTACAAGTCTATTCGTAAATCTTTTTTCCTTTCCCTTGTATTATTTTTTTTTTTTGGCACAAAAAAAAAAAAAAATGGAAAAGCTCATTGATTGCATTGATTATGTTGAACAGGGCTAGAGAGATTGATTTTTAGTGAGAGCACTAGTAATACAAGTTAAGTTTTGCGATTTTGGACGGCGAAACAAAGCAAAACAGTATAGATTTGAAATAATGAAATTATTCAAACTTGAAATTTTATTCTTTGAGGGGAGATGAAGATAAAGTTGGCTGAATTCAATGTTTTAGAAAATTTTACAAGAAAAATTTGTTGAAGAGAAAGAAGATTATGGAATTTTTGAGAGAAAGTAATGTCAAAGATTACAAGTTGAAGTAATAGCATAATGTTGAATGAGAAAGTAAAAAAAAAGTTAAAAACATTGGATAATTATTTAGTGGATCAGAACGACCATCTTAATTTATAAGTTTATATTTTATTCATTAGTCCTAAAGAGCAGAAAGAAAATTTTCATATTCTCTAGAGGCACAAAACTAAATACTTTCAAAAATAAGTATGGTAAAAATATGTAATAATACACATTTTTGGGGGTCGTTCAATGGGGGCCACCAATGTGTTGAACAATCTTAATATTGAAATATTACTAATAAGCACATTAACAATTTTTTAAAATGTGATATATGTAAAATAAAAAATAATTAGAAAACGTATTTAAAAATAGTTACAAAATATTATTTAGAAAATGTGAAATTCTTACATGAACTGGATCTATAATAAATACCATAGATCATTCGGTTTAAATTGACCCACATCCTTATCAAAATATATATTTTAATAGTTGAAAGTGATGTGAGAAAATATGAGTCTATATTCAGTCCACATAAAAATTTTCTTTCGGGGAATAATGAAACAATCTCTTATACAAATCTAACCAATCAATGGGCCAGCAGATAGACTAAAATACAAGCCAAGAAACATAGGGCCTAAACCCAACAAATCCCCAAATCAAAGCAAACCATAGCATTATTCCGCTTTTGCTCCCGTAAACAAACCCAAAAATCAGACACCCTCTCATTCTCCTTCATCAATGGTTCGCAAACGATTTTCAGGACACCAAAACAGGTAAAATACTGAACAATACTATTTCCATTCTCTTTAAAAATGCAGAAATTTAAGAAATAAAGCAATTAAAAAGTTTCTAAGTATTTTAATGGTTGTTACTTACATTTTCGTCCATGTACAAATACTATTGCATACAAGGTGTTCGACGAAAAGCCTCAACCAACTAGCTGTGGTTTTAGTCTAAAGCGTGAATTTCTTTCTTCCCCCCAGGTCTGTTTTACGCAGAGAACTTTTTGAAGAAAGTGGGGTTGGGGAAAGAAGACTATCACTTCTGGAAGCAAATAGGCAAGGCATTGGTGTGCACCTACACGCTATTCGGCATAGCTTGGGTGTGGAACGAGACGTCACCGCTTGGCTGGTGGACTTTAAAGCCGAGGCCTAAGGAGGAAAAAGAGCTGGCCCACCTCTACGAACGCCCGAATTTTCCATATCCCGGCGACAAGGAGGCCATGGAGGAATTCGTTGCGAAAGGTGGGATGATCGGGATCGACAATTGGGCCTAAAGGCATAGTTGAAACGGATAAAGATTCGCTTAATTATCAGAAGAAATTGCAGGACAAGAAGTTTGAGCAAGAGGCTCTGAAGCTGTGGATGAGGATGAGAAATGAAGTCGTTTCTGAGCTCCAAGAAAAAGGCTTTGATGTTGAGTGATATTAGCTTATGTGTTTTAACCAATTCTACTTTTAGGAAGAACTTTTTGTGGTTTGAATTTGAACATCAGTTGTGTATATTGATGCTATGTATCAGATTAAATAAACTAGATTTGTAATGTTCGTGCTTATGTTAAAACATGTATTACTAGTCTATGTTGAGCATTTTTTTCTGGGCAAAATTAATATAGAAAACTTTAGGAAGTACCATGTTTCCTACTACTATCCTACATAAGATAACTTTAGGACTCGTATCATGCACAAATCTAGCACACTCTGGTCTATAAGTAAATTACTAATTAATAGCATTGTCTAATTAGATATTAATGTTTACTACCATTTGTAAGTTGAGTCGTCATGTAGAGGATGAAGAGTCCGAATATTGGCAACTTATACCGTTGCATCATTTATAAAGAAGTACATTTTGAATGGACCTGCTTTATAGGTTGCACTAATCAAAATTAGAATGAATCATAAAGAAAAAAAGTTTAGTTTATCTTACATTTAAAAACTTTGTTTTGGCCTTCACACGTATGAGTATGACAACTATGCCCTTTTCCATCAATGCATAAAAGTATCCTTCAAATCAAAAATATCAACACGTGCACGATTCTTTGTAATCTCAAATGACTTACAATTAATATGGGAAAAAATATCTATAGTTATCTTTGACTGTCATATATGTCCTTTCACGTTATATATGATACCCACATTCATATGGTATACGAGATTCACTGAATAATATCTCGAATTAAATGATATCTGTTTATTTCTAAATTATGCTAACTATGGATTATAATGTGTCCATCCATATATACATTGTTTGAAATAATCGTTCTTTCCTTTCTTTCTGCCTTTCTGCTTTATAACAGACCTCATTTGCTACGTTAATCAATCTTATCAAAAAAAAGAAAAAGAAAAATTTTACTACCTTTTCGTAGTGTCTTTTATTATTTCGATACAATTTATATTTCTTATTTTGATTACTAGAACAAGTCATATTTTTTCTAATTTTGTTTATTCTAAATTATTAATTCGTTTAAATACTAATCACTTATTCTTTTGTATTTTCCAGTCTTTAAACACCCCTTAGTTTAATACTCCATTATACCAAATAAGAGGCATTTAAAATTGTTTGAAAGTCCAATAATTAAGTGAAAATGAATTTTAATTAAATATGCAAAAAACTTTGAATATTTAAGGACACAAAAAGAAAAACTTTTTGTCTTCAAGAAAAGAATAATTGTACTCTTTCTTAATATAATATACTATATAATATGATAAAATACCCTATTAGTTTAATTGCAGTTTTTTCATTATTAATCCAATTCTCACAATTTACAATCAGTATCTCAAGTCTGAATAGGCAAGGTGAATGAGAAAACAAGTAAATAGTATTCCTCCCATTACAATATTTCAATTATTTTTTAACTTAATATTTTTGACATTTTTTATTCCAAATTTAAATCTGACAATAATGATTAGCTATTACAATAGGTAAGTATATTGTAAATACTTCCATTTAATAAGAGTGGGATATAATTAAAACTATATATGCTCCTATTTTAATACCACAAAATGTCAAACAAACAACTTGATATGTATTATTATTAATCAGGAATTTTATCTTTAATACCTCAAATTCATAACCGTCATTAGAGTCAAGTTGAGACTTGAGATTGAATGTGACTCAATAACAATCGACAAGCATGGGATAAGAAAAGTTCATTACTTGGTTCACAAAACTTAATACAAGACAAAAGGTGTTCACGAATGCTATGATAATTTTAATTGTTCGTCATTTTTATCATTTTTGCAAAAAGTTGTATAATGTATATCTATAATCAACTTTAGTTATGCAAGATTGTATCATGATATTCATATCTTCTTTTGGTATGCAATAAAAGAAAGAAAAAAAAAATTACGAGTACAGCTATTACTACCAATCCATTAAAAGACTCTTAAAGATCCATGGTCAATAAGGTACTTTAATAGTAAGAAAAATGATAATACAAATAGACATAAAGAGAATTAAGTTTATCTTATTATTTAATTACTACGTTTTTGTGCTTCACACATATGATTGTAACAACTATATGCCTTGTTCCAGCATACATAAAAGTATCATTCAAACCAAATGTATCAACACATTAAATTGTGTCTCAAATTACATGGTATGTATTTATGTTTGAATTATGCTAACTGTCAATTACGATATATCTATCCGTATATACATTATTTGAAATAATCACAACGTGTAATTGTTCTTGTCTTTTCTACTTTGTAACAAACTTTATTTGTTACATTAATCAGTCTTATTGTCTCGGTACAATTTTGATTTCTATTTTGATTGCTTCTTCAGAAACAATATTTCTTGCTTTCCGTACATACTTGTCCAAATTGATCACCATTTAAAGTAAATCATTAATACACATAGTAATATCCTAAACTTATAGTATATGAATAGAGGAAAATTTTTGGGTTGATGATTTTACAACTATCCACGCATTGTGTACTGATTCAGTAAAACTGCTTTTTTACAGTTGCAAGCTTGCAGCACAAGGAGACCCCTGCTTTACTTCTAAATGGAGTGAGTTAATTTTTCCTTTAAATTTATTATTCCATTAAAATACTTTTAACATTTTATCTTCTGCAATTTTTTATTTTCCAAAATCATTTCCAAACCCTCAAAATTCAAGAAAATTATCTGAAACAAGAAAATTTCCCTTATTGAATATCTTGATTACATAACAATTTCACGACGATCGATACCATTCATTCTCAATTATTGCAAAGTCATGATTCACATTACATTTGTAGTTTAGGGTTCTGATTTCCCTCATTTCTTGGAGAAAACAGCTACAATGAAAAATCACAATCGAAATTTAGAAGTTAATATCTACTGATTCAGCAAAACTATTTTTTTACAGTTGTAGGCTTGCAGCACGAGAAGACCCCTGCTTTATTTCTAAATGAAGTAAGTTAAAGAGACTTTAAATTTATTCTTCTATTAATGTATTTGACTTTTTTATCTCAATGATAAATATTTTTTATTCATAGAACCTGTCTCTTATACACCTCAAAATTGTATAAGAACAATTATTTGAAGCAAGAAAATTTCCCTTCTTGAATATCTTGATCACATAACAATTTCACGACGATAGATGCAATTGATTCTCAATTATTGCAAAGTTATGATTCACGTTGCATTTTCAGTTTAGGGTTTTGATTTTCTTTAATTATTTCTTGGAGAAAATAGCTAAAAAATCATAATCAAAATTGAGAAATTGATACATACTATCGGGTTCTTTTGCGTTAAGTCTTGAATTGAAAAGATCGAAGAATAATCTTCTTTTGAAGATTGAAATATTGGTGAACAAAATTAGTAATTCTTACAAAGGGCAAAAATTAAAATTTAACCTTTTATTTCAGTTGTGAAACCACATGTGAACCGGAGGGTTTAACCTTGACTTTTTAGTAATTAAGAAAAAAGAACAAAGATATTAAATATACTTATATTTAAGGTATAACTTTCACATGAAAATTTCAAAAGATTAAAATTTTTATAATTAGTAATCTTTTGTTATTATTCAATCATTATCTATTTATTTCTTAAAAAGTTATAAATTTCAACAAATTAAAAATATTATACGTAAGTCACACGTGCAATGCACGTGTTTCTAGTAGTCCAATAATAATCAAGAAAATGAATAGGTTAAAAGCCTATAAATTATTCATGTTGAAATGAAGTGTTAGGGTAAATTAGTTATTAAACCTGGCTTGTGAAGGAGATGGGTCAATTGGTTATTAGTTAAACCAGTGAATCACTAAAATATATTATTTATTATTAATATAGATGTAACTTCTAGATGTTAGATATGTACGACAGAGATAGAAACATTATTTAATATGTTGTATCAAAATTTTTAATAAATTATAAAATAATGCCTATTATAATTTTGAATTATAAATGAATCCGTAATAGTTTAGAAAAAGTTATAATAAAATATATTAGAATAGTAGTTAATTTGAAGTTTTTGTACGTTTTTCAAAACTTAATATGAATATATTTTTATTTTTTTAAAAGTATTATATTGTCACAATATTGTACATTTAAAAAGAACTTTTGTTTGTCTTGATCTTTTCGTTCGTTCACAAAGTTTTGAAAAACTGTCTCTTATACACATAAATTTGTGTATAAGACATCTCAATAAGAATTTTATTGTTTTAAAAAAACATAATAGCATTATTTTTCTAATTTATGTCTTTAAATTTTGTTTTGAAAAGTAAATATGTTTCTATGTGAATTTATTTATATGTCAAAAAAGATGTTAGTTGTTTTCATATAAAAGATAGAAAAAAGAGTCATTTAAATTTATAAAATACAGAATCAAACTCCAAAGATGCGATTTGGTAGAAGGAGGAGGCATATATACGAGACTCGCTAAATAGTACCTTGAATTACATAGTATGCATTTATCTTTCCATCCTTCTAATTATCCGTTACAATATGTCTGTATCTCCTACATTGTTTAACATATTATAACATGTAATTGTTCTTGCCTTTCTCTTTTATAAGAGATTATGTTAATTCGACTATCTAAAAAAGAGAAAAAAATGCACTATTTTTTCATGTCTTTTATTTTCGATACAATTTAAACATTTCTTGCTTTTTGTATTTACTTGTTCCTAATTATTCACCATCAAAGTAAATCATCATATCTTGAAATTATAGTCTATAAAAATTCTTGACTCGATTTTACAATACTCACGACGTGAGTATTGATTTAGCAAAACTGTTTTAGATGTGTACATTTGACAGCTTACAACACGAGGAGAGCCCTTACTTCACTTCTAAACGAAGTAAGTTTCTTTTTTCAGTTAAATTTAATCTTCCATTAACATGACACTTTACTTTTATCTTCTGAGGGTTTTTTTTGTTTTAATTTCTCAGAATTATTTCCAAAACCTCAAACTTAGTAAAAATTATTTTAAAAAGAAAATTCCCTTCTTGAATATCTTGACCACATTTGCCGATTCCAAAGTAATGATTCACATTACATTTGTGATTTAGGGTTTTGATTTTCTTCATTTCCTAGAGAAAACATCTGAAAAGTCATAATTGAAATTGATAAATTAATATACACTATCAGATCATTATGCGACAGTATTAAATTGAAAAGAATTGAAGAATAATCTTCTTCTGAAGATTGAAATACCATGAACGAAATTAGAAATCTCTTATAGACAGTAAAAACTAAAATCTAACCTTTTCTCAGTTATGAAACCAAATAACGAGCCGAAGAAGAAGGGTGATTTTTTAGTAATTCAGAAAAATGAAACAAATATATTAAATAGACAAATTTAAAGTATAACTTTCATATAAAAATTTCAAAAGATTAAATTTGTATAATTGTTAGTCTTTGTTATCATTCAATCACTATCTATTATATATATATATATATATATATATATATATATATATATATAAATGTATAAGTTTCGAAAAATTAAAAATGTTGCACGTGAGTTACAAGTGTAATGCATGTGACTTTTTAACTCCCTAATAGTCTAATAATAAACAAGAAAATTGAATAAGTTAAAAGTCTATAAATAATTCACGTTGAAATGAAGAGTCAAGGTAATACCTACTCGACTAACATGTTGTTTTCTTTTTCCATCTTATCATAATGGTTAAATTTCTTACTAAAATTCATACATCATAAGGGCCATGGACTAGGTCAAGGACAATAATTAGTTGTAATCGTCCAAAATGGCTTACAATCAAGATGGGTCAAAAAAATATATAATTATCATTGACGGTCATATCTGTCATTTCTTTCACATAATATACGAGACCCACTAAACAGTATCTCTCAATTGTATGGTATGCATTTATGTTTTCAGCCTTCTAATTGTGCAATTATAATGTATGCATACCTTACATTGTTCGACATATTACAATGCGTGACGACTCTTGTCCTTTTCCTTTATGAGAGATTATGCTTATCAGACTATCAAAAAAAAAAAAAAAAAAATTACACTATTTGTCTTTTATTTTTTGATACAATTTAAACATTCCTTACTTTTTGTATTTGCTTGTCTCAAACTATTCGCCTTAAAGTGAATCACTGAAACACATACTCATACCTTGAAATTATAGTCTAAAAATAGAGAAAAATTCCTGAATCGATTTTTTTATTACCCACAACGTTGAGTACTATTCAGCAAGACCACTTTTTTCTATAGTTGAGGCTTGTACCCGTATTTCACTTCTAAATAAAGTTCATTTTCCCTTTAAATTTAACTTCCATATAAATACTTTTACTCCTCTTCTACATTTTTTTTTTTAATTTCCCAAAGTTATATCCAAACCCTTTAACTTTCTAAATGTTACCTGAAACAAAATTCTCCCTTCTCGAGAAATCTTGATCTCATTCGCCGATTGCAAATTCATGAATTGTCAATACATTTGAAATTTCAGGTTTTCAATTATTTAATTTCTAGGGGAAAAAACTAAAAATTCATAGTCAAATTGAGAATTTGTGTCAAATCTTGAATTCAAGGAATTGAATAACATTAATTTTCTTCTGAAGATTGAAATTTCTAGAAAAGGAAATTAGAAATCTACGGTAAAAACGCTGAAATTTTTAACCTTTTTCTTTCAATTGTGAAATAAATAACCAGCCAGAGAATAATAGTGAAACTAGTTATAGCAGTTCTTGATTGGAGAAACAACAGATTATTCTGAGATGAAAGACTTCTTAATGGTATTGAAGAGGTATTATTTATTTTTGTTGGGGATTTTTGGTAATTTTGGGTAATAATGTGGTTGAAACTTGGAGCCACGAAAATGGATCTTTTTTTGTTATGTAAGTCCAAAATTTTATTGATGGGTTCAAAAAATGAACAAGTAAAACATTAAAAAAATGGATCCATGGAGTCTCGTTGTTGTTGTTGTTGTTCTTATTGTTGTTGTTGTTGTAGGTGTTATTATTCTAATAGTGAATTTGAAAAATAGCAGACTTCCCAGAAAAAAAAGGGAACGAATAAAGAAAATTTCGCCCCAAGTAAAAATGTTCAAAATTACCATTTCCTCAGAAGTTGAATTCTTGGTTATTTACTAGGATTTTAACTTTGTCATTTACTAAAACTTAATGTGTACGAGTTTTCGGAAGTAGATGCTAATCGGACTATCTAATAAGAGAAAAAAAAAAAAATGCACTACCCTTTTCATTTTTTTTATTTTTCAATACAATCTAAACATTTTTTGTTTTTTGTAATTGCTTGCTAAACTATTCACCATCAAATTAAATTATTGAAACACATACTCATATCTTGCAAAATTTAGGGGAAGAATAGATGAGTAATTGTATTGACAAAATAAACAATTAAATACAAATTGAGTACTGATTGTATCAAGAAAATTTTCTCTTATTACATAGAGACCTGAAAAATAAACTTACTTTATTTAGCTTCTAAATAAAGTAAGTTTATTTTTCCCTTTAAATTTAATCTCTATATAAATACTTTTTACTCTTCTTCTGCATTTTTTAGATTTCCCAATTTTGTATACAAACCCTCGAACTTCCAAAAAATAATTCAACAAATTAAAAATATTACACTTGGGTCACACGTACAACGCATATGACTTTATTCTAGTAGTCTAATAATAAGCAAGAAAATGAACATGTTAAATGCCTAGAAGCAATTCACATTGAAATGAAGAGCATGTAATATTAACTCAGTTAAAATCTTATTTTCATTCTCCATATTGTAATAATGATTTAATTTGTATTTGAAGTTCATACTGTCATAATGACCATAAAAAGGGCAAGGAAAATAACTAGTTGTAATTGTTGCAAACAACTTATAATTAAGATAAGCAAAAAATATACTCCTTTCATCCAAAAAAATCGTCGTCTTTCCGCATTCATGCTTTTTATCATATAAACTAACTTATTTACATGTTGTGCAATTGTTCTTTCCGTTTTTATCCTTGTTTATATTCAGTATGCTGTACCTTGTGACCTGAATAATGGTTTTGAAAGTGCAAGTGGGACATGCACACGGGGTCAAATTAATTCAAATTTGCAAACCAAAAGTTATGCGTGCTTACATGATAAAGTTCAAAACCATTTCTTTCATGTGCACGCAATACAACCACATATTTTTAACAATGTTTTGAAAATCGGACCTGACAGGCAGTTTGACCGATCTGATCGCGAACTAGAAGAGCCATCGATCCGCTCTCCATTCGATATAAAAAATGGATAAAATTGATAAAAATTATGAACCGGTCTCAAATCGTTTCAACTGATTTTGGTAGTTTTTAAATTTCAAAATAAAAAATAATTTAAATAAAGAAAAAATTAAAAAATCGTGAAATAAATTCCAAAATGGCAAAACAGTGAACTTAGTCTAAACTATTAAATTATTATTTTTTTGATCTTTTTTATCGTTACTTATTTTTGTATAAATTTTATTTTTCTTATTAAAAATTTGATCAGTATTTTTGGATATTAGAACAATAATTCTCCAAAAATAGTTTCTTCTATTTTAGATTTTATATAAATATATTTTATGTCATTTTAAATTATATCACATTTTAGTTTAAAAAAAAAATCTAAATTAGTGAATCGGCCGGTTCAACTGGTCGGATCGGTTGAACCACAAATCAAATAGGCCACCGGTTTAACGTTAGGTCCGGTTTTCAAATCATGGATTTTTAAAGGATTACTGTACATATTAATCATTATTACGAGGACCCACAATATTGATTGATACCAATTTTGCCGGCTTGACGAGGGTTATTAAGGGAACAGTATTAAAAAATTCTTTTCCATTCTTGAAAAGTGACATATATTATGAGACAGAGGAAAAATGAAAGCAAGACATTTTAGTGGGACAGAAGAAGTGTATATTTATCATTAATTGTGGCATATGAAGTAGGAAAGCTGAAAACTGAGACAGATGTAGGTCGAATCGGACTTTTTTTTGAGACCTGGAAATTTAAAGAGATGGGAGGAATAAAGACATATGCTGATTCCTAGACTTTAATGGATATGCTTAGGTTCATCAAAGTAATGAAGAAAGAGGAATCTTTCATTATCAAAGGGCAAAACTTTTCTAGAGCTGGCCAAGAAATCTTTGCCTAACAAAAGTAGGGCAAGCATTATCATCTACTACAATTTTTGCCTTCCCAACTGGCGGAGTTGTAAATGAATAGAGTCGCGCTCTAGCGGGACTGAAATTGACATAGATGATGATAGAACTACTGTACTAGAAGAGAATTAACAGTGACCTTCTGAGAACAAAAATGACTTTTGGAAGAAGATGTCTATCTCACTACATCTATTTGTTAATTACCGTGCATATTTTGCTGCGGATTATAATGAAAATCCAAAACAAGACTTTCTCAGATTTGGTGCCAAAAATAATCCTGGTAAAAACCGTGGATAATAATTTGCTGATTATAAAATCTAAATTTGATGGGGATTTTGTGAAATAAATACATGCGGATATTTTGCGCGGTAGCATCAAAATTTCGCATAAAAACATGTTTAAAAGGGATTTTGATGGGGATTTTGCTGCGAAATTATCCTGTGTAAATTTCAGAAAAATCCCTAGCAAATATCCCCAAATTCCCCATATAATTTCCAAAAAATCCCTAGCAAATATCCCCAAAAAATCCCCATATAATTTTCGCAAAAAATCCCCATCAAATATCCCCAAAAATCCCCATATATTTTCCGGCAAAATCCCCAAATAATTTCACAGAAAATTTTTGTTAGAATCAGTACTCAATGTCTGTCCTCTTATACACATCTTTTCCAAGATTCATCAATGTCATCACAAAAAGCAATTCGCATTGATCATCATGTCACATTCGAGCAATTTCATTTGGACATAATAGGCCACCATGAAAGAAATTTATTAAGAAACAAATTCAAATACAATACATATATAGCATTTAGTTATCTAAGCAAACCATTTCAATGTGAACATCTCTATTCAACTTCTGAGCAAAAATTGCTACTAACATACTCAAATTGTTATTAATCCTATCCACTAGTTTAAAAGGACACTTAATAAACAAAAGCATGGTGGCCTTTATGTCCAAATTAATGATTGCCTCCTGGGTTCAAATCTGTTACATTCTCTTTGAGTTTGTTGATGACAGATGAATCTTGGAAAGTTATCTTGGGCATACTATAGCATGTTTAGGAAATAGGATTACGTAATTCAAGAACTTCTCTTTCTCTTCCCCCGGGGTTGTTTTCCCGCTTCCTTTCTCGAGAACATGGATCCTAAGGGTAATATACATGTATCAATACAAAGTAATAAAGTCATTAAAGTGGTACTAAATTCAGAAAATAATGAATGAAATTCAATCGAATATCTAGAATTAATGAGTTACTTATTTAATAGGATATTATCATGTGGAGTGATTTTAAAAAAATAATCTCAATTTTGTAATTTTGTAAATTTGTAAAATAATTTTCTGAAACAAATAAAATTACCCACTAATGTGATAAAATATGACAAAACATTATTATAATTCTTTGGTTGCATTTACAATCACATATTAAACTTTGAACTAACATTTTACAATAGTCATGATATGTCTAGCATTACTCATGGCAATAAGCCAACAACTTGTTATTCATGTCAATATGATTGTATCACATTCTGTAGTAATTAATGAAATTTCAAGTACCAAAAGTAAAATAGTGCTCCATTTAAACATACAAAAGAGAAATTCCATTTTTGCCCTTAATGACTTTATTACTTTGTATTGATACATGTATATTACCTGTCTCTTATACACATCTAGATGTGTATAAGAGAGAATAGGCCATAGGGATCTCTCGATGTCATTGTACAATTGTCTCCTTAACCATAATTTGCTCAAATTACTACTACTGGCTGAAATCTCTCTTTCCTCGCTAAATTTGTATAAATGCCATTTATTTATCTCTTTATCCTATCTCAGGACTAAAAAAAAAAAAAAAATATCTGTCTCTTATACACATCTAGATAGCCCAATCAAAACATCCATGGTTCTTTATTATAATCAAAATCATTTCCATGCTCCGAAACTTCCATTTTGCCTAACCAAACTAATTACTTACTTAGTCTCCTGTTAAACAATTAATTTCTAGACAAATATAAGAATATAATTTCATGAAAATTTTCCACTTGCTTATTATAGTAAAAATTTAGTATATGATAGTATAGGTGTTAAATATTGTCATTATATGGAAATCCATTGGAAATAACATATTGCAAATCTTGTCAATTGAGTGGATGGACAAACAATTGAAAAAAAGGTAAAAAAAACAACAAAAATCAATACGATAACAAACAAAATAAAAAATAAAAAATGAAAATAACATAGCAAAAATCCTACACAATTTATTGACGACAAATAGCTTTAAAAAAAATAAAAAAATTGAAAATAACAAAATAAACCACTCACAAAAATTATGGATAACAAGAATTAAAAAAAAAATAGATAAAAGAACAAAAATTGAAATGGTAGATCAATCAATCACCTCGGAAATGGTTGAGGATGTGCACTAAAATAGAGGAGATGGTGGTGGACAAATCGAATCCAAGAAGCCGCGTGAACTTGGTGTTCATCTTGGATTCGAAGGATGGAGCAAATGGCTTGAGGAGTGAAAGAAATGAGGAAGAAGTGGATGAAAGACAGGTTCTGGAAATAGTGGAAAATTTTCTGTGTAAAATTTGCAGTAAAATCTGTATATAATTCCTGGGGAAAAAATCCGCAGCAAAAATCCGCATGAAATTTGCAATTTTCTTTTAGTGTCTGAGCTACTGCTAGTGGAGTTAGAATTACCTCCAATGCTAAAGCAAGTTATGGAGAATAAGTACTTAGAAGGACTCAAATGAAATTCATAAGAGTGCAAATTAATCTTCAGATTTAAGAAAATAGGTATATCTTAATCAGGTTGAGGAGTGACGAGGATATATTGTGGTAGTATACTTGGTTTTGTTGGATAGGAAGAAAGTCATACACATATATGCATAGAAGAGAAGTACAAATTCTACAAGAAAATAAAGTTTTAGTCACCATGCCAAGTCGTCACAAAAAGTTAAGAAGTCGTCATTAAAATACTTTAGCGACGACGATTCATCTCGTCACTGTGCGTGGCTAAAGGCTCGATGCTAAAGCCATATAGTGATGACAATTCAAAGTCGTCACTAAATAAGTGTTTTTAGTGACGACAAACATTCGTCACAAAAATAGTGACGAAGATACGTAGTCACTAGATGGCGCCCTGAGACCCCCGTCGGGGTGTTGCCCCTGGACCCTACGCACATCTGCGGTGAGTGGGACCACCGCCTGGGGGACATCTTTCGGGACCCCCACATGTAGTGGCAATATATCGTAGGGCAATATAGATGCTCTTTCAGTATTTTTTGTGGCTGTAGCAATGGTAGTCTTCATTGCATCTATAGTAGCCTACTTAGGCTACTTAAAATATGCCAACGTGCATCATTCTGTTTGTGAGTTAATAAAACCAAAATATTAAGTTTATTGTACTAAATACTTGCAAAAATAGTAAATAAGTAGTTATAAGTCAATTGAATACTTATTGTTTAATAAAAATATGTTTTTGTGAGTTAATAAAACAAAAATTTATAATAATAACAGTATTAATTGTTACTGAAGTACTAAAATTTTGTTGGTAAATCATTGTATATGTAAAAATTTGTTTATGTGAAATTAAGGAATAAAATACTTATTGTTATCTTTCTTAGAAATATCAAATTAACAAGTCAAAAAAAAAAAAACACGTTGTTTTTAGATTAAACTGCGATACTTGCAATTATTTTAAATTAATAGTTATGACTCAAATTAGAACATGTTGTTCAATAATGATTTATTAACAAATTAATTAACAAACCAAAAAGAATTATTAAAAACCTTAATATTCTAACATTAGTATAATTTATAATGCACTTCATAGAAATAAATATCATGCATTAATTAAATTTTTAGGACAAAATTAGAATACTAGAGAGTCAAAGAAAATTGATTAAACATAAGTATCACATTATAAATTTATGAACTACCAAATTAGGCTTATATGGAAACCATCTTAAGATAATAATATCTATAGATTTCTAATTGGGCTACCAAGTACCAAGCCCAATTAGTTACATTATGTATCCTAATTTGTTATCTAATGGGTCAATATATATATTTTAAGGTGTTATCTACCCACTTGGGTTACAACATACTAACACAAGCCAACCAAATTTATTTGTCTCATACATGCATAGATACTACATAACAGAGATGTGGCAACAAATTGTTTGGGTTTTTTATATATAGTTGGACTTTCGAATTAGAATAAATTTCCTTGTTAGGTAAGCATCCAATAAGGTAGTCTAATTAATTTTTTTCACATCATTTGGGCCGTCATAAATTGATTGTTACAAAACATTAATTATTTTCTTTAATCTTTAGTTTATTTAATGGGGCCATCATATTAGGGAAAAGACAAAATTTTTTCCCCTTCAATTACAAATGTTGGATTAGAATTTACATTAATGGAAGTGAAATTTACTAGTATGTAACTTAGGCATAATTATGATTTTACTATAAAATATAAATTTTTTATTTTTCTTTAACTCAATATTTATTTTATTATTTTCATTTAAAATAACACATCTTAAATTCTTTAATTCCTATAATCCAAAATTAATATCTAAAAAAAATAATTACACAAACTAGCTAACTTTTTCAACACAATCCAACAAAACCCACATAGAAAAATCTTCAAACTAGCTAACTTTCTATATGTAAAGTCAATATTGATAACTAAAACCAATAACTAATACTAAATTTATCAATGATGAATAATCGTCACTAAATCCTAGAATACTCTTAAAATATTAGTGACGATTTCATCGTCACTAATACTGAAAATATAAGCTTAGTGACAACAAAATATTGTAACTAAATTCTACATATTTTCGCGCAATTTTTCGCCTAGTCTTTAGTGATGATGTAATGACTATTTAGTGATGACTTTTTGTATTTCGTCACTAAAAAGGCAAATCCTTCCATTTTATAGTGACCAAGTCAAAAGTCATCACTAATAACACCCTTTATTAACGAAATTTCTTGTAATCACTGTGCTTTTCGTCACATGGAAAATCAGGACCTTAGAGACATGTCTAGCTTATGACACAAAGTGACAAATATAGACAGTTCAAAACAACAGATTATTTTGAGACGAAGGACTTCCTAGTAGTATCAAAGAGGTATTAATTATTTTTGTCGGGGATTTTTGTTAATTTTGGGTAATAATATGATTGAAACTTGGAGCCACGAAAATAGATCTCTTTTGTAAGTCCAAAATTTTATTGATGGGTAAAAAGATGAACAAGTAAAGCTTTACAAAAGTGGATCTATGGAGTCTCTTTATTATAACATGTGTATATTTATGACAGTGTTATTGTTATTATTATTGTTGTCGTCATGGATCTATGGAGTCTCTTTATTATTGTTATTGTTATTCTTCTTCTTCTTGTTATTTGACAGTGAATTTGAAAATGGCGGACTTCCCAGGAAAAAAAAAAAAAAAAAGAAGGAAGAAAGATTGGAGTTTAACTTTTTTGTTTACTAATTTTACTGTATCACGAGTTTTGGAAAGTAGATGCTAATTGGACTATCCAAAAAAGGAAAAAAAATGCACTACCCTTTCATTTCTTTTATTTTTCGATACAATCTAAACATTTCTTACTTTTTGTAATTGCTTGCCAAACTATTCACCATCAAAGTAAATTATTGGAACACATACTTATATCTTAAAATTATTAGTCTATGAATGGAGGAAAATTCTTGACTCGATTTTGCAATTGCCCCCACAACTTTGAGTACTGATTCAGCAAAACCATTTTTTTCCTTACAGTTGAGACTTGATGCACGAGGAGAACCCTATTTCGTTTCTAAATATGTAAATTATGTATATTTTTCCCTTTAAATTTAATCTCTATATAAATACTTTTTACTCGCTTCTGCATATTTTTTATACACATCCAGATTTTATAAACAAACCTCAAAGTTCTAGAAATAATATTTAACAAATTAAAAATGTTAGGCTTAGGTCACACATTACGCACAGTGACTTATTGTTTCTAGTAGTCTAATAATAAACAAGCAAATGAACAAGTTAAATGCCTAGAAGTAATTCACATTGAAATGAAGACCATGTAATTCCAACTCAATTAACATCTTATGTTCTTTCTCTATCTTGTTATAATAGTTTAATTTCTTATTCAAGTTCATACTTCATAATGACCATGGACTAGTGCAAGGAGATAACTAGTTGTAAGAGTTCCAAAGTATCTTCACAAGGATGTTCATGTGTTGGTTATTGGCTATATATATATATATATAAATACTTATAGCACATATATTACAACGTGTAATACACTGTACTTTCACGTGATATATGAGACTCGCAGCCTAAGTATAATTAAATAGTACCTCAAATTATACCGTATGGATTTATGTTTCTATTATTCTAATCGTGGATTACAATATCTAAATCCCCTACACTATTTGACATATAACAACATGCAATTGTTCTTGCCTTTTCCCTTTTATAAAAGATTACAATAATTCGACCACTATCCAAAAAAGAGAAAAATTGCACTACCCTTTCATGTCTTTTATTTTTGGTACAATTTAAATATTTCTTGCTTTTTGTATTTTCTTGTCCCAAAGTATTCACCTTCAAACAAATTTATTGGAACACATACGTATATATTAAATTATAGTCTATAAATAGAGAAAATTTCCTGACTCGATTTTGTAATTACCCACAATATTATTTAGCAAAACCATTTTTTTCTATAGTTGAGGATTGCAGCACAAGGAGAGCCCATATTTCACTTCCAAATAAAGTAAGTTTACATATACATATAAATACTTTTTACTCCTTAATTTTTTGCTTTTTTTTAAAATTTTTTTCCAAATTTATGCTCATCCAAACCCTCCAACTTCCTGAAAATTATTTGAAACAAAAATTCTCCCTTTCTCAAGAAATCTTGATCTCTTTCGCCAATTGCAAAGTCATGAATTCTCAATACATTTGCGGTTTGGGGTTTTTAGTTTCTTAATTTCTTGGAGAAAAAACCTGAAAATTCAAAATCAAATTGAGAATTTGTGTCGAATTTTGAATTCAAAGGAATTGAATGACATTAATCTTTGTGTGAAGATTGAAATATATAGAGAAGGAAATTAGAAATTTATAGTAAAAACACTGAAAATTTCAACCTTTTTCTTTTAGTTGTGAAACAAATAATATGCCGGAGAAGAATAGTAGAACTGGGTATAACAGTTCTTGAACGGAGAAACAATAGGTTATTCTGAGATGAAGGACTTCTAGTGGTATTGAAAAGGTATTAATTATTTTTGTTGGGAATTTTTGTTAATTTTGGGTAATAATGTTGTTGAAACTTGGAGCTGCGAAAATGGATTTTTTTACTTTGTAAGTCCAAATTTTATTAATGGGTTAAAAAGATGAACAAGTAAAGCTTTACAAAAATGGATCTGTAGAGTCTCTTTATTATTGTTGTTATTGTTATTGTTGTCGTTGTTATTTTGATAGTGAATTTGAAAAATGACTTACTTTCTAGGAAAAAAAAGAAACAAACAAACAAACAAAATTTTGCTATGAGTTTTGTTGAAAATTACCATCCCCTTTTTTTTCCCTATTTCTTGGTTATTTATTTGGAATTTAACTTTTTCATTTAGTAAAATTATCTTACCATGAGATTTTGAAAGTAGATTGTAATCGAACTATCCAAAAAAGAGAAAAAAAATGCCCTACTCTTTCATTTCTTTTACTTTTCGATATAATTTAAACATTTCTTGCTTTTTGTAATTGCTTCCTAAACTATTCACCATTAAAGTAAATTATTGAAACATATACTCATATGTTGATATTAATCTACGAATAGAGGAAAATTGTTGACTCGATTTTGCAAAGTTGCCCACAACGTTGAGGCTTGCCGCACAAGGAGAACCCTTTGCTTCACTTCTAAATATAAGTTCATTTTCTCCCTTTAAATTTAATTTTTCATAAATACTTTTTACTCATCTTCTGCATTTTTTTTTTTTTTAATTTCTGAAATTTATATCCAACCCCTCAAACTTCCTGAAAATAATTCAACAAATTAAAAATATTACATGTGGGTCTCACAACGCACATGAATTTTTTATCTAGTAGTCTAATAATAAACAAGAAAATGAACATATTAAATTACTAGAAGTAATTCACATTAAAATGAAGAGCAGTTAATATCAACTTAGTTAACATCTTATTTTATTTTTCCATCTTGTTATAATGGTTTAATTTCTTATTGAAGTTCATATTTCATAAGGACCATGGACTAGGCAATGACAATAACTAGTTGTAATTGTTCCAAATGACTAATAATTACGATAGGTCGAAATATTTATAGTTATCATTGATTGTGGTATTTGTCCTTTCAGCATGATATACAAGACTCTCTAAATAGTATCTCGAATTACATTGTATGCATTTACGTTTCTATTATTCTAATCATCGATTACAATGTCCAAATCCCTTATATTGTTCGACATATTACAACATTTTACTGTTCTTGCCTTTCCCCTTTTATGAAGATTACGTTAATCCGACTAATCCAAAAAAGAGAAAAATTGCACTACACCTTCATGTCTTTTATTTTTTGATACAATTTAAATGTTTCTTGCTTTTTGTATTTGCTTGCCCCAAACTATTCACCATCAAAGTAAATTATTGAAATACTACGTTGTTCAAATCCAACCTAACCCAAAAATTCAATTGAACGCAAATAAATTTGGGGATAAATGGTTATGTAAATAGGGGTTGAATTATTAGGGTTGGGTTACCCAGAACTTGGGTTGGACCTAACCTAACCCAATATTTTGAAGCTCTCTCTCTCTCTCTCTATATATATATATATTTCAGTATTTTTCTAACCATTTTATCTAATTTGTTCTGTAATTATTCCCTTGTCATTCTCGACATAATATTTATCAAACATAATTCTGTAATATTTTTTCCTTTTCATTATTGACCAAAACAATTTCATTTTTAACAAAATATCTATTGTAATGGATAATCTTGAAATAATAACTTTTTTAAATTTTTTTTAAGATTTCCAAGTAACCTGCGCGAGTAATACTTGGGTTGGAGTTACTTAGATTTTTATATTAGTTGAATTGGATTGAATTATTAACCAAAAAATTTAAAAACCCGAACTCAAAAACCCCCAAGCCAATAACCAACACATGAACATCCCTGTGAACACATACTCACATCTTGAAATTATAGTTAATCTATAAATAAAAGAAAATTCCTGACTCGATTTTGCAATTATACCAATGTTGAGTACTGATTCAACAAAACCACTTTTTTCTATTGTTGAATGCAGCTTGCAGCACGAGGATAGCACATGCTCCACTTCTAAAGATAGCAATTTCATTTTTTCTTTAAATTTAATTAATCTCTTTCCATATAAATACTTTTTAGTGAGACAGCTGCATATTTAAAATTTCCCAAATTTATACAAACCCTCAAACTTCCAAAAAATTATCTGAAATTGAAATTTTCCCTTCGTGAGTCTTGATCAGGCGAATTGCAAAGTTATGAATTCACGATACATTTTCAATTTCGGGATTTCAATTTCTTAATTTCTTGGAAAAAATAGTAGAAAAATTATGGTCAAAATTCAAAATTTGTGTTGAATCCTGAATTCCAAAGAATCGAATAACAATAATCTTCTTCTCAAGATTGAATTATCTGGAGAAGGAAATAAGAAAAAAAAAAACTGAAATTTTTAGGCTTTTTCTTTCAGTTGTGATACCCATAATGAGGCAGAGCAGAAGGGAGATTTTTTATAAGCGAATTTGTAGTGGAATCAATTGGGTCTAGTAGTTTTTGATTGTATAAATAGTAGATAACTGATACGGAGAACCACGGCTAGTATCATTAAGAGGTATAAATTGTTTTGTTAATTTTGGATAATCAAGCGGTTAAAACTTGGAGAACAAGAAAATGGATCTATCATCTAGGTTTCTCTATTATTATTTTTTATTATTTTGATAATGAATTTGAAAAATGGCGGACTTCTCCAGGAAAAAAAAAAGAGAGAAGAAAATTTTCCCTCGAGTTTGTTGAAAAATTATCATATTGTTATAAACGTTAAACAAAATATAAAAAATGTATGCAATTGAGAGAGAAAAGAAAAAAATGGAAGAGTCAATAGTGTCTTTTTATTTCTTATGTGGTGCATATAACAGTACAATAACCCGTAAGTTACATAATATAAATAACATAATTTGTATCTACAGTTACCAGATACTTAGATATGGATAAACTTTCACTACAATCTATCAAAATTAAGATACATGTATAAACATCCACAACCAATAGAATTTATAACACTCCCCTTGGATGTCTAATAACTAGATCATGTAACACTCCCCCTTACATGTCTAATAACTAGATCATGTGCCACGTTCAAACTTACACTAGGAAAAATTCGATGGGACCAAAAAAACCTAGTGAATGAAAAAGAGTATGCAAAATTTGTAGTACTCTTTTGCATGCTGCCTCATTAAAGACCTTGTCTGAAAAATCCATTAAGACAAAACTATGGTAAAAAAAAAAAGAGTACAGCGTGTACTATTACTCATCCTCATGAAAACGTCACTTAATATCCTTGAGACGACGCATTTCGATATTGTAAATTATCTTCTCAAATATTGATGTTGGTAGCACCTTTGTGAATAAATCAGCTAGATTATCACACGAGCGAATCTGTTGGATACCAATATCACCATTCTTCTGAAGACCATGAGTATAGAAAAACTTTGGAGAAATATGCTCTGTTCTATCTCCTTTAATATAACCTCCCTTTAACTAGGCAATTCATGCTGCATTATCTTCATATAATACTATTGGCAACTTCTCTTCTAACGTTAAACCACATATCTTCTAGATATATTGAGTTAATGACTTTAACCAAATACATTTCTCTACTTGTATCATATGTAGCAATTAATTCTGCATGATTTGAAGAAGTAGCGGCTAAATTTGTTTTGTTGAACGCCATGATATAGTTGTATCTCCCTGTGTGAATAAATAACCTGTTTGAAATCGAGTTTTATGTGAGTCAGATAAATATCCAATATCTACATAGCCAATAATTGTAATTTAGATTCATTTGAATAAAGTAAACCCATACCAATAGTCATTCGAAGGTATCTACATATATGTTTAACACCATTTCAGTATCTTCGTGTTGGCGAATAACTAAATCTTGCTAACAAACTTACAACAAATATTATGTCAAACCGTGTATTATTAGCAAAATACATTAAAGCTCCTATAGTATTTAGATATGATACTTCGAGACTAAGAAATTTTTCATCATTCTCCCGAGGAAGGAAAGGATCCTTTTTCACATCAATCGATCTTACAACCATTAGGGTACTCAATGGATGTGCTTTATTCATATAAAATTGCTTTAATATTTTTTACTGAATAAGTTGATTGATGAATGAAAATTTCGTGCATTAAGTGCTCAAATTGTAGACCTATACAAAATTTTATTTTACCTAAATCTTTTATATCAAATTCTTTCTTTAAACAATTCATTGTATTTTGAAACTCTTCAGAAGTTCCAATAATATTTATATCATCAATATATACAATAATTATTGCAAATTTTGATCCAATTCTTGTTATAAAAACACATGGGCAAATTGGATCATTTTTGTAACCTTCTTTCAAGAGATACTCACTAAGGCGATTATATTACATACGCCCAAATTGCTTTAATTCATACAAGGATTTACATAATTTTATTGAACAATTTTCCTAAAAAACTTTATATGTGTCAGGCATGTTAAATCCTTTAGGGATTTTCATATACATCTCTGCATCAAGCGAGCCATATAAATGGGCTGTCACAACATCCATTAGACGTGTTTCAAATTTTTTATGAACTGTCAAACTAATAAGATATTTAAAGGTGATTGCATATGGAAACACAGGAGAATATGTTTCTTCATAATCAATGCCGAATTTTTATGAAAATTCTTGTGCGACAAGGCATGCTTTATATCACACAATTTCATTCTTTTTATTTCGTTTTTGCACAAATACCCATTTGTACCCCACCGGCTTTATACCTTTAGGTGTTTGGACTATAGGTCCAAAAATCTCACGTTTTGAAAGCGAATTTAACTCTATTTGAATTGCATCTTTCCATTTTGACTAATCATCTCTGTGTCGACATGCTTCGACAAATGTAAGTTCTAGATCCTCGTTCTCATTCAAAACACTACCTACTATATTATAAACAAAGTTGTTGTCGATAATAATATCTTTTCGCTTCCACCTTTTTCCAGAAGAGACATAACTTATCGAGATCTCTTCATTTTTATTAGATTCAGGTACCTGGTCCACTTTTGGGATTTGATGATTAGTATGTCTAGGATCTCTTCGGGAGCACTCGCCTTCATTACATGACCATCTTGAGTAGTTGCTCAGGCTTTTCTCTTTCAAGAATTCTTATCTTTGGAACCGACAGATCTACCACGCTTTAAGTGTAGTTTACTATCATTTCCACTGATAGGTTATTCTGCTGAAACTTCAATTCTAATTGAAGCATTTTCAACTAGTATATGTATTTAGTAACTCGTTTTAGATCAGTAAATGGATCTGGCAGTTAATTCGCAATATTTTGTAAATGAATTATCTTTTGAACTTCTAATTTACATTATTTTGTATGAGAATCAAAGTGCGATAACGATAATTCATTCTACTCAATTTTTCTATCCAACTGTTTATCTTCTTCCTTTAATGTTGAAAAAATATTTTTATCAAAATGACAATCAGCAAAATGTGCCGTAAATAAATCTCCTGTTAATGATTCAAGATATTTAATTATTGAGGGGGACTCATATCCAACATATATTCTCAACTTTCTTTGAGAACCCATCTTTGTTCGTTGTGGTAAAGCAATTGGAACATATACCACACAACCAAAAATTTTTATAATTTATGGGATATATTAGGCCCTGACCAAAAGACAATTATAATGAAGAGAATTTAAAATAACTTGTTGGTCTGATACGTACAAGTGCTCCTCCATGCAAAATAGCATGTCCTCACGCAAAAGTAGACAATTTCGTTTTCATAAGTAATGGTCTACCTATTAATTGAAAGCGCTTTATAAATGATTCTACTAGACTATTTTGAGTATGAACATGTGCTACAGAATGTTCAATAGTTATACCAATTGACATAAAAAAATCATTAAATGTTTGAGATGTAAATTCGTCAGTATTATCAAAACGAATTTTCTTAATTACATAATCTGAAAATTGTACGGTTAATCAAATTATTTGAGCAAGTAATCTCGTAAACACTAAATTATGAGAAGATAATAAACATACATGAGACCATCTAATAGATACATTTATCAAAATCATGAAATATCTAAATGATTCACATAACGGGTGAATGAACCCACAGATATCACCCTGAATATGTTCCAGAAATGATAGATAGGATTCAATCCCGATTTTAATTAGTGATGGTCTAATAATTAATTTTTCTTGAGAACAAGCAGCACAAGAAGATTTACTAAATTGAGGAATCTTTAGATTTTTCAATAAATGTCCATGTGAATTTGTAATTAGTCTACACTCATATTGTTCCCGAGATGGCCTAACCGGTCATACCCAAATAATAAAAATATTTGGATTAGTAAACTTTTGATTTACTGTAACATGTGATTCAATTGTACTAATATATGTATAGTACAAACCATAAGAAAAAGTAGATAACTTTTTCAAAACACATTTTGTTTCAAATATTATTTTTGTGACATGTAAATACTCAATATTTTTCTCATTTGCAGTCTCAATATGATATCCATTTCAACACATATCTTTAAAACTCAATAAATTTCTTTGAAACTTTGCAGAAAATAATGTATTATTTATAATAAATTTTGTTCCTTCGGGTAATAATATAGTTGCTCTTCCGAAACCATCAATTAAGCAAGTACTTATATACCCGATATTGTATTAACATTAGCATTATACTTTATTAAATGAGAAAAATATTTCTTATTTTTAAGTATTGTATGTGTTGTTGCACTATCTGTAAGACATAAATATTCACTGTTCTTGAATCCAGTCATTGAATGAGAAATACTCATATTCTTCATTAAAAAAATGATTTAATTAAAATAAATATTGCAAAAAAAATAAAGAAACACATTACATTAAAATAAATATTGCAATTTAAACTAAACTTAAAAAAAAAAAGCACTACTGAATAAACTAAAAAAAAATTCATAGTTTTATTCATTCCCAACAATTTACTCATAACTCCCAAAGAAGTCATCAGCATTATAGTTTGAGTCATCAACTTTATCAGTAAAATTTGTCATAACTCCATCACCTTGGTAAGTCATATTTACTTCCACATTTTTTCTTTTTTTCTTTGATGGATGCTTGATAAAGTTCTTTTTCTTTGATAAAAGATGCTGAATATCTTATTAACACTTTATGAACAGCACGACAAATACGTGACCAATGTTATTACATGCCACATTGATAACACAAATCTTTTAAGCTTTTCTATAGATTTGCAGAATCTTTTTACGGTGAGATACTCACCTTTTAATCTTTCATAGATGCGATGGCCAAGGAAAATCATTGATTTTGCCTTGTGCTGGTTGGATGTAGTATTTAATTTTTAATGGTATCTCCAAGACCCATAGAATCTAAATGAATTTCATCATCCAAAATTCATGAAAGATAATTTTTAAGATTATGTCAAATCGTAAATTCAAGTTTGGTAAGATTTGACATGATTTAAATAATGTATAAATAAATAATAAATAGGTATTAGGATAACAGAATACCTAAATATGTTCAAGTTTTACTGGATTGATCGTGCTGATAACGTGTTATAAAAGTTAAACAAAACATAAAAAATGTATGGAATTGAGAGAAAAAGAAAGAAAAGAAAAAATAAAAAAGTTAATAGTCTGTCTTTTTATTCATGTAGTGCATATTTTTATATGGGTATAGTATAATATTCATGTAGTGCATATTTTTATAATAGTATAATGACCCATAAGTTACGTAATGTAAATACCGTAACTTATATCTACAGTTATCAGATACTTAGATATGGATAAACTTCCACTACAATCTATCAAAATTAAAACACATGTGTAGACATCCACAACTAATAGAATTTGTAACACATATCGTTTTTTCCCTATTTCTTGGTTGTTTATTGTGTCTATTTGTTATTATTATTTATTTTGATAGGGAATTTGAAAAATGGCAGACTTCCAAAAAAAAAATTGCCTTTGCCTCGGGTTTTGTTGAAAACTTACCATTTTTTTTGTTACCTATTTCTTGGTTATTTACTTGAATTTTTAACTTGTTTATTAAAATTACTATACCATGAGTTTCGAAAGGAGATTCGGCATTAGATTTTTTGGTAGGCTTACAAGATTTTGGACCTTCTATAAATAGATACAGTTAATACGTATGTGTATATTACCAGGTGAATTTGTGACCCACATTTTTTTTTCAACTTTTTACTCAAAAATCATGATTTTCACTCTGTTAGCTAGAGTCTGCGGGCTTTCAAAAAAAATAAAAAATAAAGGAAGAGGAAGAAAATTTTGCCCAGAGTTTTGTTGAAAAATTACCCTCTCGTATTTTTTTCAACAAATTAAAAATTTTACATGTGGGTCACACATGCAATACATGTGTTTCTAGTAGTTCAATAAAGAACAAGTTAAAAGCTCAGAAATAATACACGTTGAAATGAAGAGTCAATATAATACCAACTGATCAGCTCTTATCTTTTCATAATGGTTTAACTTCTTATTGAAGTTCATACTTCATAAGGATCATGGACTAGGGAAAGGACAATTAGTTGTAAGGAAAATATTACCATAAATTCAGTTTTTGATTCCACTTGTAAATCTTACGGTCAAAATTAAATCTTATAAAATCTTACTTATATCAGTTTATGTTATAAATTCTATAACATTTAATTCACATCACAAGATCTATAAATAGAGTCAAAAATCAATGTTTACTTAAATATTTCCGTAATTGTAATAGTCTCAAACAACTTACAATTAAGATGGGTAAAAAAGTATAGTTATCTTCGACTGTCGTATCTATCTTTTCATGCTATATACAAGACTTGATCTCACGCGATATATGTAACTCGCTAAATAGTGCCTCAAACTGAATTGGATGCATTTATGTTTACATTCTTCGAATCGTGGATTACAATGTCTACATCCCTTACATTATTTGACACATTATAACATGTAACTGCTATTGCCTTTCCTATTTTATGAGAGATTACGCTAAAGTGCATTACACTTTCATGTCTTTTTTTGAAAAAATTAAATAAATAGTCCTTTAACTCTTTCATTCAAATGGAAATGGTCCTTCAATTTAAAGTTTAATTGATTTATCCCCTCAATTAAATATGTGTGTTAATTTGATCTTTATTTGGTTGTGCCATACAAAACAGAAGTTTTTTCCGGTTTCGTTGCTCATAATCACACCAATGACCACACCTGTTGGTTTCTACTGGAATGAGCATAAAAAAACTTGTGTTTTTGGCTACCAAATGGGTTATAAATATTTAATTGAGGGACTAAATTAGTTAAAATTAAAGTTAAAAGACCATTTTATCTTTAACGAAAAAGTTGTGATTTACCCTCTTTTATTTTTCAGTACAATTTCAACATTTCTTGCCTTTTGTATTTGCTTATCCTAATCTATTCACCATCAAAGTAAATCATTGAAACAGATACTCGTATCTTGAAATTATAGTTGATCTATAAATAAAGGAATATTTCTAACTCAATTGCAAAATTATCTAAAACGTTGAGTACTGATTTAGCAAAATCACTTTTTGCTATCGTTGAGGCCTACAGCACGATGAGAGCCCTGTTCCACTTCTAAATAAAGTAAGATTGTATTTTGGATGGGTGAATTTGCATTAATGTGGATTTGAAATCCAAATTTATTAATCCATTATAAGTTATTGGGTTAATTATAGTTTGCCCCCATTAATTAGGGAACAGTTGCAAATTGCCTCCAATGTTTGTTTTATCTACAAATTACCCCTAAAATTAAATGAAGTTAAAATTTTTATCAAAAGGGAGTAGTAAAATGTCATAATTTTCCTCAATATTTTAATTACCTTAACCAACATAAAATTAGGATGAATTACATTTTGGAATTTGATTTTATTTTATAAGCAATTTGTCATTCAAAAATAACAATATTTTTTCATTCAACATTATTGCAAAAAAATTTTACCCTTCAATATTAATTGTATGAATTAGTTTACTATTTTGATTTTTTTTCTACGCATCCATTTTTTTAGCATGCCATCACGTACTTATTTCGTCAATATTATTTTTATATACTAATTAAAATATTTTATTTAAACTAATTGCATTACTTTAAATAAAATAATTTTTATTTTATTTTCTCTATTATCAATAATAAATTCATCACTTTGTATTTAAAAAATCACAGTGATGAGTATAATATACTAGTTTGAGATATAATCAATATATTATTTTAAATAAATTTATAATAATAAATTTAATTTATTATTTTCATTCAAATTTAAGAGAAGAATAAAGAACTTCACAAAGTGTAACTAAAAATATTGAGGGTAATTATGACATTTCACTACTCCCTTTAGATGGAAATTTTAACTTCATTTAATCTTGGCAGGGAAATTTATAGATAAAATAAATATAAGAGGCAATTTGCAACTGTCCCTTAATTAAGGGAGCAAACTCTAATCAAGTCTAAGTTATTCAAACAAGTTAAAATATTTAATGGGGGATTTTAAATTCACTAATAAATGAGAGTGATTTAAAATTTCAAACACAGTCAAATTTCATATCATTCAAAATTCACCCAATTCAATTCCATAAATTTCAAATCTGCATAACCTAAGTTTATTTTCCCTTTAAATCTAATTAATCTTCTGCAATTTTATTTTTTTTAAATTTCCCAAATTTATATCCAAACCCTCAAACTTCCTTAAAATTACCTGAAAGTGAAACTTTTCCCTTCTCGAGTCTTGATCTCATTCCGGCGAACAGCAAAGTCATCAATTCACATTGCATTTGCGGTTTAGGGGTTTCAGTTTCTTGATTTCTTGAAGAAAACCGCTGAAAATTCATTATCAAAATTCAGAATTTGCGTAGAATCTTGAATTCAAAAGAATCATATAACATTATCAATCTTCTTCTCAAGATTGAAATATCTGGAGAAGGAAATTAGGGTGAAAAAAAAAAACTGAAAATTTTAATCTTTTTCTTTCAGTTGTGAAAACTGTAACCCACAACAAGCCGGATCTGCTTTTCACTGATTTTTTCATCGAAATTGTAGTGGAAATGGGTAGCGGGTCTTGATTGGAGAAACAGCAAATTTTTCTGAGACGAAAGACTTCCCGGTGGTATCGAAGAGGTATCAATTGTTTTTGTCGGGGATTTTTGTTAATTTTGGGTAATAATATGATTGAAACTTGGAGAACAAGAAAATGGATTTATGGTGTCTCTATTATTTTTTTAAAAATTACCATTTTTTTTTTAATTTCTTGTTTATTTATGGTATCTATTTATTTATTTATTTTGATAGTAAATTTAAAAAATGGCGGTCTTTCAGGGATAAGCCCCGAGTTTTGTTGAAAACTTACCCTCTTGTTTTTGATTTTCCTATTTCTTGGTTATTTACTTGGATTTTTAACTTTTTCCTTTACTAAAATTAATGTACTATGATTTTTCGAAAGTAGATGCGGTTGCGGCATAAGATTTTTCAGTGGGCTTGCAAGATTTTGGACCTTCTATTTCTATATAGTAAAACCTATATTATTACTATGTTGTTTTGTTCAAGATTTTTTTCTTATTTACTGGAAAAATCATGATAAAAATCTAATGTGTTAAAGTCGGTAATACACATGTACTAGACGTTGAGGATTTTTTTTTTTCAAAAATCTTCATATGCATCTTACTTCTCTGTCCTGTTTCATAAAATTCTTTGAAATATTCTAATTTAGTACTATCATTTTGTAACTTTGATACAATAAGTTTGGTTTGCATGAGTATTTTTTCTTTTTGTGAAAATCTAGTAACTGAAAGTTAAAGAATGTATTCCTAAATATTCTTCATTTGGTCTGTACATTCTGGATTGCAGAATTGCTGTCATATTCAGCATGTACTTTCTATTAGGTCACGAAATTATTAATAGAATCTTCTTTAGAAATTAACCCTTTTCTTTGCATGATATCCAAAGGTTATAATTTTAGTTTTCTCTTCTTTTCTTTCATAATCTCTCGAAATTAAGCACTTACTGTTGTTGTTTTCTTCCCTAATAATAATTCTGGTTTTCTCTTTTTATAACTTACACCTGTCTTCGCTTTTTACCAGAGAATAGCAAGGTCGGTTAATAATTCTTCAGAACAAACAAGTACTACTCCCTACAATATTTTGGTGAAAATCACTAGAAATACAAGGATGCCTCCGAAGAGTCACGAAAGCGAAAGGATAAAGTTTATTGAGCAAAGAATTGCTGCAGTCCCGTGTTTTCTTTAAAAAAAGCCACAAAACGGGAACCTGTTGGAAATCCCATCTGTTGCTAATGATTCAGAGTACAATGCAATCCCCAAAAAGAATCCATTTCAAGCTTATTTGCCTTGCTTGTCTACTACGGAAGAATTATGTTAATGATCCAAGCAATCTGAAGTGGACTAATGGTATGAAAACATGGCCGAGAACTGATTCAATAACGAGCCAAGAAACCAATAACAGTTCGAATCAGACCGAGGGGAGTTCTGAAACCAACAATAATGAGGTGATTGGTAAAGGGAGATCATTGGATGGTGCTTGTGATTGCAAAAAGCCTGGATCTGACGACTGCATTTATGGGCATATGAAGGAGGAAAGGCGAAAACTGAAGGCCGAATTGGGGCCTGTTTTTGAGACCTGGAAATTTAAGGAAATGGGAGGAATAAAGACATATGCTGATTCCTGGACTTTAGGGGAAATGCTTAGTTTCATCAAAGTAATGAAGAAGAGGAATCTTCCATCATCAATGGATAAAGAACTTTTCTGGAGCTGGCCAAGAAATCTTTACCTAATAAAAGTAGTGCAGACATTGTCAGCTACTACTACAATTTTTACCTTCCCAGCTGGCGAAGTCGTAAACAAACCAAGTCGCGCCGTAGTGGAGCTGAAACTATAGCTGACATTGACACAGATGATGATGGACCTGCTGTACTAGATGAACCTAAAAACAGCTGCCACCTTCTGAAGAACAGGAAGGGTTTGGGGAAGGAAAAGTCAATCCGAGCTGTGATAGTGGTGTTAGTATTACCTCCAATGCTAAAGCTGTGGATAACAAGTACTTGGGAGGGCTCAGATGAAACTCATCAGATCAGGCAGTGCAAATTGATCTTCAGATTCAAGAAAGTTGGTGCATATCAATCAGGCTGAGGAGTGATGGGGACATTTTGTTGTAGTATACTTTTCTTGTTTTTGTAGGAAAAGAGAGAAACTCGTGCAAATACATGCATAAAGAACAGAAGTATAGGCAATACTCGGACGCAGCAGGGAACAATTGTGCAGATCATCTTGAGAACATTTAGGAGTACTGGCATTGTTATTACTAGAATTGCTATTAGATTCTGTAGCTGTATCTTATATTATCTGTATTTCTTGATGGATTCAGAAAATGCAAAATCTAATGTAGCCGCTTTCTTGGAATTATGTATAATTACTTTTTGTTTCTCTTTTAGTGTTGGGGTCATATTTTCTTCTTAACAGAAGGCTGAGAATATACATACATACGAGGATTATCATTTGCATGGATTATATAATCATTCTTTCCCTGGATTAATTTAATTATATCATTGGCCACATAGGAGAAATAGCCTTTTGAGATTTTACATTAAATTATACTGCATCCATTTATGTAGCAAATGAGAAGAGAAACATTTAGGGTTTGTTCTGACAATTTATTAAAATCTACTCATATCTTTTTTGAAAATGAAAAAAAAAATGTGAAAAATTTATTGGCAAAAACTTTAAAAAAAATATTTTTATTTTTTATGTGTATAGAAAGATAAACATTGTTTTCAAAAGCAGATATATTCTTGCTTTCTAGAAAGTGTTTTTTATTTTCATTTTTCAAAAAACAAATACACGTTAATTTTTAAAAGCAGTTGAGAACAAGGTCATACTGTCTAGACACAAAAGGGTCTTGAGATCCACCTAAAACAAATCTTTGAAATCTATTGTATTTTGTATTTTAGATATTATGTTATACTTTTTTTTATTACATTCTTTATCACGACCTCAATTTAGTGATGTCTGTCCCTTATTAAAATCAAGTCAAAGTGATAAAAAAGTTACTCAATTATTAAGTTGTACGAGTTTTGGTCACTGAATTACTCTTGTTCAATAAATAAGTCACTAAACTATTAAAAAACCCTTCATTATTCACAATTAAATCCTCTATTTGGTCAAATACTTGACTTGGAGAAAGCATAGTTAGATGTCCGGCCCGGCGGTTCAACCGGTGAACTCGGTAAACCAACCATGAGACCGGGTTGGGTTTCTCTGATGACCGGACAAGGAAGGAACCTGTCGGGTTGCACGGTAAACCCGAGAACCCAGTTGGGTTAGAAGAAATCCGGCTGGTTTGCTTCTTTGTATAAAAAATCAAATTGTAATTGTCAAGTTTTGGTTCAACCAAAAACAGAACCAGGAGTTTGATAAAATCTCATGTTTGTTTCGGGTTTATCAAAAACCAAAATGATAAAGCTTAAAAGGGTTAACCAAAGGTCATCTATAATAATACAGAGGGCTTACCACCTAACCATGTAAACTTTTGGTTGTTATATGCCTCTTTTTTATTTATATACTGCTCAAATTTTACTCTATGCATTAATTCCTTTTTAACTCTTCATGTGAAAAGGCTATGTAAATATTGAAAAGTTACATTTATACTTAAATTTTTTTAATAAAATATGTTTTATCAACAGTTTCACTATATATCTTGTATTTAATAATTTACAGCTATTATATATTAATAAAAAATATATTTAAGTGACCCACCGGTTGAACCAGTAACCCACTGGTTGAACCAGTAACCCGTTGATCCACCTTCCTCTCCGGATTCCTCCCTGGGCTGGGTTTAATAACTATGGGAGAAAGGGTAGAATTGTCTATAAAAGACCTGGTACCAAACGACATAGTTTTGATTTTGATTTTGATTTAATTGTCTTCTTCCTCTTCCCTTTTGGCCACTTCGCAGCTAGTGTTTTGAAATCCGGACCGACCAGTTCAACCGGTTAAATCAGAAACTATATGAGACAAGTCTAATTCAACATAAAACCCGGAAAGTAAAAGAAAAACCCAGTCAAAACCCGAAAACTGCTAAAAAAATCGATGAACCGATTTTTGAAAACATCAAACCAAGATATTCTCAATTTGCCCAGATCTGTATCCCATTACCCAAAATTCATGCCCAAATCCAAAGCATCAACAATGGAAGATCTGAAAAGTTCTCCAAATTGAAAGGATAAAAGACAATTCAAACTAAAAAAAAGAAAATTAAAGAATAATTGGGAGAGGGGGAGGGGAAGACACTATAAGCGGAGAAGGGGGAAAGAGAGAGAAGGAGAGGTGTGATCGAGGTTGAGGAGAGCCGAAGAGAGGATGCAAGAGGAGAATAGTGGCGGCTGGCAAGGGATGAGGAGGGAGCATATACGAACTGGGAAGAAGAATGGGTGAAGAAGGAGGGGATGGGAGAAAGGAATGAAGGAAAAGGGGAAAAAATGGGAAAAGGGGGAGGCGAGATAGTAGGATTAGAGGGATTGAGGGGGGAAAAGGGAAGGGAAAGGCGAGATGGTATTTGGTAGGAAAGAAGGATTGAGATTTAAGGGGGAGAAATAATTAGGGTTTGTTATAAGGGGATTAAAAAAGTAAAAATAGTTAAAAAGTATAAGATAGGAATTGGAAGACTCGAGCTTGTGACATCGCAGTGAAAAGCAAAGTTCAAAACCATCCGTCCACATGCATCATTGTGTGGTGCTTCCTATAATTAATATATATATATATAATGACCACTCTTATAATCTAGACCGCGAACCGGACAGCTGGTAGGTAGATGGGTTACCTTCCGATCTGAGTTTTAAAACATTGTTTGCAATTTTTGGCCCCCGGTCAACAACGTTGACCAATGGTTTGACAACCCCCGAAGTAAGTTTTTCTAGACAAAATACCATTTTGAACTCTATTTTTCGCGTAGATTCCAAATTATGCCTTCAAATCTAGAAAATCCAACCAAAAATTGACATATTAAGCCTCAAAATTTTTATCTTCAATACCCTTCCTCCAGTGTAATCGAACCCAAAAAAAAACTCTCCCCAATTTCAATTTCAATAACTTTTCTTTAAGTAGGCCTTTAAACAATAAAATCTTCCCCAAATACACCACCAATTTCATGAAGATTGCCACTAATTTCACCAAATCTACAACACGTATCTCCAAATTTGACATATAATTCACTAACAATTCATATCAATTATAAAAACGGAAAATCAATTTCAACAAATCCAATCAAAGAAGGGCAATTTGAGGATTGAGTTTGATACCAACTTCCCAACAAGCAATGTCTATGTAAAGTTCAAAGGCTGATACAAGAAAAAAAAATCCAATCAAAGGAAAAGGGATTGGAGAAGAGAAAGATGGGGGGTTAAGGGTGGTGGATTGACGATGAAATAGATAGGAGGACAGAGGGGTGCGTCTTGATGAGGGAGGAGGAAGTTGGAGAAGAAAGAGGGGGAGAGGTCAGGGAAAGACTGCGTGGGAGAGGGGATGAAGGTGTAGACGGGATTGGATAGAAAGGGATGAGACAAGGGAAAAGATAGAGACAGTAAGGGCTTCGATCCTGTCTCTTAGGTGGCATCAATGGCGAGAGAGAGGACATGAGGACAGATACGACTAGGGGAGAAAAGAGAGATGACAGGAATAACATGGGGAGGAGGGAAGAGGCGGCAGCGGCTTGGTGTATAGGAGGAGAGAAAGAATAATAAAGGAGGAAAAGAGAAGTTTTTTTTTTTTTTTTTGACAATTTTATCCTTTAAAATTTTAACATGAAAGTCACATGCTTTGACCAAAAGGAGCTTCAACAAAGAAAACAAATAGAATGAATTAAATGTGATACTTTTAAAATTTGAGTGACCAAATCACCAATAAAAATAGTTAACTGACTTAAACTCATACTTTTGTGAGGTATAGTGAAATTTTTGGCCATTTACTCTAAAATTAATGAGAGTTCAACTTTTTTTTTTTTTTTTTAACTCCTGGTTTGATTAATAATTAATCTTGGTCAAGTGGAGAAAAGAAACAAAGTGAGTAGACAAAAAATAAGAAAAATACTAAACTCTCTAATTCTAAAAAAAAAAATAAAAAATTTGAAGCTACTAGTCCACAAAAGGGGGAAAAAAAAAGTTTTTAAAGTAAATCAAATTTTCTTCAATTATATCAACAACAATCAAGCAAGTGAAAAAAGCATTCGATTGAGATTTTCACAAACCTATCAAATTTAATGAGAAACCAATTTTATAGTATCTTTAAAGAAAATTTTACAACTGAGACCCCAATTTTATTCATGTACTCACCTTCAATTTTGCCAATACCAGAGCAAAACAAACAAAAAAGCCTTTTTTTTTCAAAAAAAAATGAGTGCATCTATACAAAATAATAAAGTGATAAAGTCACTGATTTGCTACTGAATTCAAAAAAGAAGAAACGAAATCTAACCGAATATCTAAAATTAGAAAATTGATGATTCATGCAATATTACGACGTGAGGTAGTTTTGACAAATAATCTTTAATTTGTAGGTTTGTAAATCATTTTCCTTTAAAAAATTAGATGGAGAAGAATGCTTATTGTATGGGGCCGAGGTGTGGGGATGCTATAATAAGGAGTGAGCATTATTCACTTCTTTGTTAGCATTTTATTAACCATTAATTTTCTTAAATAATTAGAGTTTTAAAAAAAATTTCCTTTTTAACTCGTTAGTGACTCATATCCGTGATTAATAAATTATTATGAAAAATATCTTATTCACTTGAGCTCCAGTTTATTGTCTCTTAAATAAATAGAGCAATTCAATACATTTTATTATGTACCTTCACTATTTTTTAAGAAAAACTAGTTGTTAGGAAAGGAAGGGAGCAATACTATTTATTGTCTCTAAGATAGTGCTAGTTCTCAAGAGGATAGTAGAGGCACGTAATGTACTTATTGAGTCAAGAGGATAGTAGAGGCACGTAATGTCAATTGAGTGAAGAGAGTCAAACCTAGAGTTACGAAATAAGTTTAACTCTCCTTAATTTTAGTGAGGGACAAATGTCATTGTTGGATGTGTAACAAAGAGTCAGTGTGCAAAAGATAAAAGAGTATTTATGGCATATATTTACTTAATTTTTTAGTGATTCAAACTCTAATTTAAATATATGAATAATAAATTATAGAAAAATTATTTTACTACTTGATTTACGCTTTATTATCAATCATGAGCACGACTTAATTGACCTACCACCATGGTGCTTCGAGTCTTCTATTAAAGTCTTATATTAATGGGTTAACATATATCTTCACCTAAAATTGTACTCAAGTTAGTGATAATTTAAAGACATAATGCATGGCAGTCTATCATTAGATATGTAATAGGAAATGTAATAGAAGACTGAATGTCGAAGACACTAATTAAACTTCTTAAAATAAATTTACATTCTTAAAAGGCCAACACAAATATGCTACCAAATTTTTGAAAATTTTTTATTTGAATTCGATTCATAACTTTATCGGTCGATCGTGTAATTCAAAGAAAAGTTACATTAGTCCTCTTATAGCGCATTCCTATATCAACATTTATCATTTAATTAATCATGCCCCATTCGGTCAATGTTTCTCAGTTTTGTTTGTTTTGAAATATTTGTCATGTTTTGACGGTCAAAACATAATTATTATTCATTTTCTACTTTTATAAATGTCTTTTTATAAAAAAATATTATTTATCATTCAAATTTTGAATTTTCAAAAAAAAAACATTAAAAAAATTTAAACAAATATCACTATCAACATATTATTTTAAAAAAATTTATTCTCAAAAAAAGTCAACAATATGAGACAAAAAAATATAACGACTATTTATATAACATAATTTAATCATAGGCAAGATCGTATATCAGATTCACGCAAGATTTCTAATCTCGGGGATGAGTCTCAACTTTTGACTAGCATAATGCAAGTCCTCACTTGAGACCTATATATTGCATCAACTGATTAAAAAGAATGCCTGAATGATCTTTTTGGCAATTGGGTATGGTTGAGAAAAGCAACATGCATACTCCGGGGTTCAACCTCCACACAAGAACATAGGGGTGTATGTCCAAAATCCAGTTCTTCTGAGGGCTATTTGGTAAAGTATATTACTTATCAATTTCCTTTTTTTTTTTTTTTTGTTCCTTCCAAAATCTCAATTTTATCCAAGTTACATGATACTTTTGCAAACTTGCTTATTTATTAATTTGCTTCACTGTGTTGTTGTATCATTTCCATTTTAGTTTTAATTATTGTAATGTAAAAATTTGTATCCCATTTCCTCTTCCTCAGCTCTCCAAAAAAATTGAGTTATTAAATTCACTAAAAAATTTAATTTTGTGAAAATCTAAATTAATTTATCGCCTAAATACGAAAATTACGTTGTTATTATTGTCCTAACGACAAAGAATTTTGCCAAGTAATTTTCCCTTTTTTTCTTCCCAAAAAAAATATATATGTATATTTGGTCCGAGAGACAAAAATAAAACTAAAAAGATCGTTAAACGAACAAAATTCCTTCTTGAATTCATCATCCGATACTTCAATTCCACCAAAATTTTCCGTTAATTTCGTTTTCAGACGGAATCTATGGAGCCAATTCTAGGGTTAGGGTTTCATTTCATAGTAGAAACTTTTCTTTAATTTTGATTCCCTGTGCAATCTCAACTATGAAAATAAGAGACAGCCCTATTTCATCCCTGTCTTCAAGGAACACTTGTTGTTTGCATGTCATAAGTAGACAGGATTAAGATTGATAAATGTACAAATATAGAGACCCAAATTTCTTTCCCCTGCTTATCAATAAAAACTCTGGTTTTGCTTAAGCCCTTTTCCTTTTTTTTTTTTTAATAATCTTTTTCTGCATAATAAAAGCAAATTTTTTTTTTTTTTTTCCTTCTCTTCATTTCAATGAAATAATTTTTTTTAATTGTTTTAAGTACATAATTTGTTTATCATGCTAGAATGTAGTTGCCTCCTTGGTATTGGCTGGATTCTTGACATTTTAGTGTGTGTGTGTTTTTCCCCCGGGGGATAAGCAATGCTGTGTCATTGCCAAAATCAATTATGCAAAGCAATGCCTCATTCTTTTGGTTAAAAGCAAAGCTTTTCGAGTACTTTTTCATACTGTTGTATGCATGTGGTATTTGTTAACTGAACACTTTTACAGCCTACAATGGTACAAATATTGCAAAATTCTTATGCATTATAAATCAGTTTGATTTGTCAGGGTGGTAATCAGATAATCACTAGCACACAGCCTCCCCCGACGTTCAGCAGTGAGACAGAGTGGTCGCCTAATCTGCAGAAACTATTTGCCAGCTATTATCTTCTTCGCGAACTTCAACAGGTTGTTTCGCCTTGTTTCACTGGTTTGAATTGATGATAGTTCATAATGCATTATGTGTCATTTGTAACATGAAGTTATGTGCCAGTTAGTATACATGGACTTCATTAAACATCGATATTTACAGGGTTTATTCTATTTTAGCTTCAAATGAAGAACTACACAAATGAATCAGGTAAAAGGACTTGGTAAAAATTAGGTGAAGTATATGATATCTGCATACTGATTAAAAACATTGTCTTACTTCACAATTGTTTTCAAGAATATTTAGCTTAATATAGCAATTTGCCGGAGTCCATCCCGTGCATTGTCAATGTTTCCTAAAGTAATAAACGTGTTTGACAATATCAAGCATCCTGCATTCATTTGCTTTTGTACTGCACCTACAAAGTACTTGAGAATGTGAGTCCTTTTGTCTCATTAGTGATTTCTGTAAAGGGACAGAAATGAAGCCCTCAAAGCAACCGAAGGTCCGGATATCCATTGATCCAGTGCCTAAAAGTTGGATAGAGTACATATGTGATGATAACCTCAGACTTGCAATTCCAGTTGGAGGCTCGTTTTCAGGCTGACCTGCCAGCTTTGACTGTTTCACCTTGCAATATTGGTGAGCACAATATTGACAGTAAATCAGACAGTTCAAAGTGGTCAGGCACCACAGTATGGCCAACTGTAGGCAGAAACAAGGACGCCATTGGTGATGTGATTGGAAAAGGAAGATCAAAGTCTTGTCGATCTTATCCCCTGGATCTAGTTGAATGTATAAAAAGACACATCAATGCTCAGAAAATTCGGCTGCAATCTGATCTGGGTCCTGCCTTTTGGAAATGGAAGTTTGACAACATGGGAGAAGAAGTTTCCAAGTTGTGGAATTTAGAAGAACAGAAGAAGTTAGAAAATGTTGTTAAAATGCATGCAAAATCTTATTGGCGAAAGTTTCATCAAGTCTGCAGTCGAGTACTTGCCTTGTCAAAGCAGAGAAACCATAGTAAGCTACTACTTAAATGTACACATTCCAAGGCGAATAGCTAAGCAAACCAGGTTAAGCTCTACTACTACTCTCAAGGATCGACACAGATGATGAATCAGAAGAGACTCCTCCTACCAAGGGACCTCGGAAGCGGCTTCAGGCCAATCATGTTAACTCACACATTTGTAAATATGCAAAGACCATCTACCTGATGGGTCGAAGATGATGCTGTAATAGATGATACTCCTTCCAATCTTATGTGAAGCCCACAATGTGGGGTTCATCTTTTGTTTATGTTCTTATCATAGATTAAGTAGGAAATAGTTACATTGCTGAAACTACTAGGGTTTCAAGACTTAAATTTTCTGAAGACATGTAAAGTAATTTTCATATCTATCAACTTGTTTGTTTTTGTATCGTGCTGCATTTTGATTGATCTTCATTAGAACCCATTTCCAGGAAGTGTAAATTGCCAATCTTTATCCGAGATAAACACTTCACCGAACCTATGTTCATTGAAGCACGCAATTTACATATATGCGTATTGTACTTTTCTCAAACCAATGGGATTTTCATACTTTTGGCGTCCTGCAGGAAACTGCAGAAAATGATCCCAGATAAGGGATGATAATAGGGTTGGGATTGGGAATGGGGAATCTGTTGAGCTTGGGAAGATGGGGAAAGCCTTTGGATGCACCTGGTGATCATTTTAAATATCTACAGTACCAACTACCGATTATTTCTTGTTCAAAACAATGTCAAGAAATCAAATTTTGCTGCAGTTAACTTTGACCATTTCTTAATCACAATAAGAGCACAAAAATGAGAAGAAACAAACATGTCGAAAAAGACGTGAAAAATGCAGGAACTTGTATTATTTTGATCATGGAAACTTAGCAATAAACATAGAAGAGATACAACATCTGTTCCTGCCATTCTTCCATGAATAAGAAGAGACAACTATTTCCTTACAAAGTGGTGGTAATAAAGCACACTCAGACGATTTAATAGTATTTAGTTGAGCTGTAAAAGACCCCCATCCATAAAATGCGAGTTTTGTAGCTTGTTCCTTTCTGATCTTCTGTTCCTAGGGGTATAGGACCCCTCAATGGTGTCAAATAAAACGGCAAAACACCATCATCTAAATTGCTTGAAGAATATTTAGCACTCTGGTTTCTTTCCAGCACGAACTTTTCCCTGCTCCTGTTGGCGCATTCGGAATCATCACCAAGACTCATCATACCATTACTTGACCTGATCACTTCACAAGAACGTCTCGCACCAACAATGCTACTGCTCCTCATAAGCTTCCAATCACCGGCATCTTTGACCTTACCATCGACCTCCTTTTCTTGCTTCTCACAAGCCTGAGCAGTTGAACAATCCCCCATCGGATTTTCACACTTATTCTCGCAGGGGTTCTGCTTAAAGCCAAACACATTCAACACCCTTCGCCACTTAACAGGCTTCTTCGACCCCAAACTACCACCACCTTCAACAGCTGGAGAACCCTCCCTGGAGGAAGATCCAAACTTCTGCTTATGATCATCTTTGATCGAATTCAAATGCCAATCTTTCAGTTCCCTCTCCGTAATAACCAACTTCCCAATGCGGGAGAGGCTCTCGCGGAATCCCCATCTAATACAACAATTTTCTTCCCAAAACTCCTCACAGAACTTGACCTATCGAAACTACTTCGCCTCTGACTAGATCAGTCTATCCGAATTAGATGAGCTGACCCTCCAGAACTGCTCTCATCTTCCATTATTCGACTGCATAATCTGCCCATCGACAGATACTAGACGCTGATCAATCCTATTTCCACCACTTAAAATCGCATCTTCCACCACGGATAACACATGTAAGCCTCGGAATAGTCCTGGCAATCAAATACCCATCCCAAGAAGCTCTCGGCTCATCAAACGATATCCTCCCACCATCCATCGACAATCTCCCAGCATCAACAGAAATCCTTGGCTCCGTATCGCAAGATCTCCTTCCCATTGCATAATCTGCAGGCTCAGCTTGAGTTTCCCCCAAATTTTTCCCTTTGGACCATTCAATTCAACCACCTTCCCCCTTCCACCACTGCTATAATCGAGCTTTTTCTTCACTATGCTTTTGCCTCCATTTTTGCAATTTCTTGCTGAAAACAGAAGCTGCCTCTCTAATATTTCCAGCTAATTCCTTGAAATCCTTCAACTTCTGGCTCTTGCTCTGCAATTCTAGATCTATATGTTCTTTCATCGTCTTCACCTCTCCCTCTTCAACACCATTTTCATCCTCTCCAGCATTTTTTACTTCAATTTCTTCTCCGAACTCAGCAGCAGCAGAAGCCCTGGTAATATTCTTGGATTCCACCTTGGACGCGTCATTGGTGCCATTCCTTATCACATCTAGATCAAACATAAGAGACAGGTCTTGTGACCACTACTCCGAGTAGACGGGAAAAGACCTGCGCCGCGGCTCCAGGGAACTAGTGGAAGCTTCACATTTACCAGTAAAAACTGACCTACAACGGCGTAGCTCCGGAGACAACGCCGCTCCGGCAACGTCTCCGAACGCAGTAGTAAAAGAAGAGGGTAGTAGTTCGGGGATGTCAGCGGAAGAGTCGAGGCCTGCACAGAGGCGTTCGCGTAAGCAAGAAGCGCAAATGCCTGTGACCGGATCAGCCGCCGGGTGGAGGTAACATGAGGAAATGCGGCGGGTACGAGATGGGGGTGGAGGTGGTGGGTTACGGGTGGGTTGAGAAGTCATTGGATTTGGAAATGGGTAGTGGAAAATGGGTTCATTTTTAGAAATTGAAGCTCCGCAAAATGGGGTAGAAATCTGCAACACAAGTGTGGAAGAAGACAAGAGGCGGCGAGAGGTGGTGTGGTCTGAGGCAGTGTGTAAGTAATAATAAAAAAAGTGCAGAAAACGAGAATGGCAGAGATATGATACGAGTGTGGGAAGAAGGAAGGTATCCGAAGACGAATGAATATGAAGTAAAACTCAACCTTTCCTTTGATAAACCCTCAATCTCAGTCCGCCGTTTACTTCCCTACCTTGGGGATTGGGCCTTTTTTTTTGTGGGTAACCTTAACTGAGATCCCTTCTCTCTCTATTTTTTTTTTCTTTTTTACCATTTTCTAGATATTGTATTTTTATGTTGAGTAAATTTTTATTGTATACAAAAATTTATATACTATCGAATTTAAATACATGTCACATAAATATTATATAAATTTTAAAATTTTATTTTATATATATTTCATACAAAAATTTGTGTCTCTTATACATAAAGATGTGTATATCAGACAATCTGTCTCTTATACACATTTATATGTATAATCGTAATATTTAGTAATCTTTCACGCACGACAAGTGTACAAAATATTATAAATTATGAGATGTAAATGTATATAATATATATATATATAAATAATAGACAGAAATATTTATTGTGATTAACAATATGGTCAAAATTAATCTTATAAAGTATCACCAATCAATTTTGGCCAAAATATAAGTAGTGTTTGTCTAGTAGCTCGATGTGCTGATACAAAACTTACAAGACATTTTAAAGTAGTGTCGTAATCTACTTTTTATTGGAAAATTCTATAGTTTTTTTTAGAAAATTATTCTCTTATATTTTAAAGTTGTTCATATTTTAAATATAATATTATATATTTTAAAATTTTATATTATACAAATTCTTAAAATTAAAATAATATTTTCTCAACGAAACTATAAAATTTCTCCTTTTCATATTTTGTTATTTATAAGACCAAACTTATTAATTTTTTTTTTTTTTTTTTATCCAACATCGCCAAGTTTGAGAGACTCGTCCCCAGAACATACTTTACGGCTGAACTAGTTTGGCTCACCCATTGGATGTTAATTCACGAAAATTTTTGGTTCAATAGCAAGGTTAGGGAGCTCGATTTTGCGAAAATTCTTACATAAATAAAATATAAAATATAGGGTGTGTTTGTTTGAATATTTTTCATGTAAAAGTCTATTTTTATGTAAATTTTTTGTTATTCAGTTGACAAAATGAAAATATTTTAAAATAAAATTTTTAATAGTTTCATCTTTAATTTTATAAATACAAGTTAAAAAAACTTATAACAATGGTAATAAATACCTTACAAGTAATTGTGGTTAATAAAATAGTTTCATTTTGTTCAAAATTAAATGATAGTACAATATAGTAGTAAAATATGTATAATGATAGTTATATTAACGTGGAACCTATAATTAAGAGAAAAAAGAATGGAAAAGAATTGAAATGAAAATAAATTTTGCAAATAAAATTATAAAAGTAAATACTTTAGATTTAATGTTACTCTTAAATTATCCGAAAAATAACTTCTATTAAAAATTTTCACAAATTATTTTTAGACAAAGTAAGAAAAATTTTTCAGTGTATAACACAAAAAAAAGTTTATAAAAAATATTTTCAATTCAAACAAACACACCCACAATGTTATAAATTTCTTAATTTATATTAAATCACGTCATTTAAGGGATATGATGAAATTCAATAATGTAATTTAATATGAATTAAGGGATCGGTTCATGTAAAATTTTCGTTGAATTTGACTTCGCTGACCAGCCTAGCCATTAGAAAGATGTCAATCGATTAGTGCAAACGACAAATTAGCTTAAACAACAAATTATAGACAGTTAAAAGCCAACAATGTGTAAATAGTTCATTGATTAAAAAGTGTGTTGTTTATCCGTTCTGCTGGGGTTAAGAGTAACTTACTCTTTTCTTAAATATTTTTCTCGAAAAAAAAAATCTAAGAGATATAAATTGGACAAATATATATTACTATGCCTTTATTTTTCCTTTTACTTCTCTAAGAAACTTTTCATTAATTGTTGTACTTTATAAATTGTATTAAAATCAAAAAATAATTTCTTAAAAAGACCGTAAAATTTCCAAATATTTGGTCCATGAGTAAATGTTCCAACATCCAACCATACCACCCATTGACATAATGTCTCCACCTTCCCCATTAAAGCCCTTCCAAATATGTGATATTAAGGACAACCAACTGAAATATGGAGGGGTTTAGTTTATGAGTATGAGAGGGGAAAATGAGAATAAAAGTTAATGATATTTATAGATATTGTTTGATTAAGTACTATGGGAATCATTCTATGAGAATGAAAGTGTTAGAAAATGCCTACATTTCATTCTCAACTGACATAGAGGTTATAAGAGACAGTGAATATGTAAATTATAATGAAACTCATTCCTATGTTAAACCAAACAAGTAAAAAGAAATGATATAAATCCATACCAACAGTAAGATTTATGATTCCCATTCCGATTACAATTTTCGAATATGAACCAAACAACACCTAAGTCTTAAGTCCGCCCCAACAATTTCTTCTAGAAATTGAGATAAGCATTTAAAATCATTAAAAAAAGAAAAAGAAAAAAGGGACTGAGAAGATACTTGGAGCTTTTATTCCATTTTTTTAAAATGTTATTTTTGTTACTATAGCTTGGTAAATATTTACATCATTAACATGTATTGCATTCACTCTTTTAAAACTGCTTAAAAAAATAATAGAATCAATAAAAATAATTGTAATATTGTATTTAATTAAGGGTGATAATGAATTTTGTCGTATTCAATGACTCATTATTTAACTTGTTGTGTTCATATCATGTTGTGTGAGATTGTCTCTTATCATTCTTATATTCTTATATTCATGTCTAATTAATTTATTTTTCAAATAATAAATAACTATAATTCTAAAAATAAAATTTCAATCGTACCATAGTCTCTCAATTTTGTCACATGTTATAAATTGTCATACCTAATTTTAACTATCCACCCTCTATTTTACTTTTTCATGGGTTTTTAGTTATGAAAATCTCAAAAAAAGATAAGAACAGAAATTTTTATTTTAGCATGAAATAATTATTAGATATATTCCTAAATTAATAAAAATTTATCATTTAAAATGTAGACTTGTTTTTTTTTTTTGTCAAATAGAATGACCCTTTTATTTTTATTTTTTTAAAATACAAAACTCCTATTCTAAATAAAAAAATTTCATTAATTAAAAAATACTCCTCTTGTTTTAACCGACATAAAATTTTTCGGACGAAACGGCCTTGAGTAGCTAAAACGTAGGGATAATTTTGTGTTAAACTGAAGACTGCTGCCACCAGACCCAGATAGATTGAACCTAAAATGGAGAACGTCAAAGAATATCTTCAGGTCTCTAATACAGAGTCGGATCGCATCTCGCAACTCGTCTTCCCTCCTCATCGACCCCATATCGATTCTAGCTTCTACGAGTATTATGCCCTTCGCGGCATCCGAGTCGACCGAGTTGAACCCGGCTTCGTTTCCTGCACTTTCAAAGTCCCTTCTCGCCTCATCGTAAGTTCAATTCCCATTTTTCTAGATATTTTTCGGTTTAGTTTTGACTGAATTTGTTATTTTTTTTTAATAATTTTTCTAGGATAGGAATGGAAATTTGGCATCAGGGGCGGTGGCCAACCTAGTGGATGAAATGGGGGGTGCTTTGGTCTACGTGGAAGGACTCCCCATGAATGTTTCTGTGGATATGTCCATTTCTTACCTTTCAACTGCCAAGCTTGATGTAAGCCCTCCTCAAATAATTTTTTTTTTTTAATTTCCATGTTCGAATTTGTATTATTCATGTTAGTGTTGTAAATTAGTAATTTCTTTAGTCATAGTGTTACCTATTGATATGTTGATGATTTTCTGTTTATTAGTTTCGAGAATTATAAGGGAAGGAAAAAATGATATGTGATGAAAAAATTCCCATTTACATTTAACTTCTGTTTATAGTTACTGCTTGTAACTTATGAAATTTTTTATTTGTAAAAATGGATTTTTTCGTTTCTTTCCATTGTTTGTGATATTGAGGTGCTGGTTAAATTGCATCGTATTTCAAGTCTGATTGCGAATGTTTCATTTTTTATCATTTGAGTGTCGTAATTTACTTTTACGCTGATTCATCTCTTTTTATGTTCACAATTCATGTACTAGTCCTTGAGGACATGGAAGGGGTGTTTGAAGTTTGGACTTAGTCGACTTTTTTTGTGGCACTTTTTGGTTAACAACGGACATGCTAAACTAGGCAAAAGTCGGTTTTGCATGTAGTTAGGTGAGTATCTTACCTTCTGAATGTTTTATTGGCAGGATGAACTGGAGATTGTCTCGACGCTTTTAGGTCGAAAAGGGGGTTATTCTGGGACACTTGTCCTTATGAAGAACAAATTAACTGGAGAGCTTATTGCTGAAGGCCGACATTCCCTGTTTGGCAAACATGCAAGCAAAATGTAATGCTAGGATCATTCTATGAATGTAATACATAGCGGAAAGTTTTATATTTGACATCAGGGACATGTTTGTGCTTCATGAGGAAATGCGTGATTACATGTTCAACAAATAAGCGTTCATTCTGAATTCAAATGAAATTTGTTGAGGTTTAAATATTTGTGTTCTGATTGCCTTTTGTGCTTATGTACAGGTCTTCTCACATTTTGCAATACATACATTGTTAAATATAATTTAGTATTGAATCTGCTGTATGTGTTTTGTTGCATGGTAGACTCCAAAGAAGAAGAAGCAATGCAAACATAATCTGTTGTTTTCTCTTTCTTTAATCAGCCCTGTCACATTCCTGTGAATAGCACAAGTAGAAAAATCTAATCTTTTACGATTTCACTTGAGGTACTAATCGCACATCATCTATAAACTTGTTTATTCTTCACACATTATCCTTGTTTTAAGAGTATTCAGAATATATATTAACCAAAAAAATAAAGTATGACTAGATACTGGATCTTATACGCATCTACAAGAGTAACAAGATGAAAAGCATACCAAGACACAGCTAATTGTGGATTCCTGAGAATGATGTGCGCAACAGACACCCAGCTTTGTATTTCTGTACTTAAACAATCAGATTGCTGCAATAAACAGGTAATGTGTCACGAACTCAAAAGTTTTCTTCAAAGTATTATTTTTGGCAGACTGTGGTAAGAGACAGATGCATATAGATGTTTGCCTCCATCCTTCTAATGGAGTTGGTTATAACAAATGCAGTTGTTTTGGTTAGTAAGACAGCATTTTTATGTGGGTGGTAATTTCTGATACACGTGAATCAAATTGCATTGACAGTTGACTAGAACTTTTTTGATGTTTTACTCTTACTTTTAGTGGTGAAGTTGGTTCAGAATATTTGCCAATTGCCAATTGCACTGACAGAGTGTAATGTGCCACTAAAGAAACATGTCATGAAGCTCGCTAAGGTTTCATGTTGCCTGAAGAATGTTTCCTGCAGGTATGACACTCATGCTCTATGAAAGTTGATATTTAGAGGAGATTAAGTTTTGTATCAGACTCGTGCTCTGTCAATATTGATGTTTAGAGAGATTAAGATTTCATTACTTCTGTTAAATATCGTAGGCTTATAGCTAAGGACAATTTGGACATGCAGTGAAAAGCTGGACCTTTTGTTAACCCTTCTCATATTCGTATGTTCTGGTATAGCAGCTTTCCATTTCTGTTGATGAAGCTGGAAAATGTCCTTCTGGAACGAGATACCAGACAAATGTAAATTTCTGGACTAATTTCTAGCTGGAGTACAGATAGACTTGAGATTGCTAGGATTTTCCAGGATTGACTGTTTGCTATGATGCCTGGAGGGTTCCTATTCAACCAGAGCTCTTGTCAGGAAGGAAATTAATTCAACTGAATGTGTAAAGGGGAAGGGATTCGATGGTACCAATCCTAATTTGTTCCTTTTGTGCAAGCATGAGTAAACCTAGGAGAGGGAACTAGTTGTTCTTCTGCAATGTAGAATTACATTTCTGGGTGCGATATTCATCCAGAGTCCTGATGTCCATTTTCGTGTCCAGATAAAGCAGCTGATGATGAACCTTTTATCTTCTCAAAAAACGAGCAAAATGATATTGTAGTAATTTGCCCTAAATCAACAGGATTTCTGAAAGGTAAAATGAATGTGATCGTGATTATAGTGCAGCAAATGTAGAAATGGTTGGTGACAGAGAGCCAAATTTTATGACTAATCAGTGCTATGAAATTAACACGCTAAGCACTCTTAAACTTGCACTGGCTGCTCATTTCTATTGAATTTTTCGCAAGATGAATCTATATTTTCTTTGAATAAGAGTTCTAACTTTTAGCTACTATGAATTTTACTTCCTTTTACTAAATTAGTACGACAAAAAAAAAAAATTAAAAAAATATTATTCTAACATACCAATCCCATATGTTTCTCATTTTTCCATCTATTTTACATTTTAAGAAAATTTTAGTTGTGTCATTGTATTTTAAAAATTTGTATAATTAATTTATATTATACAATCATTAAAAAATTTAAAAATATAATATATATATATATACTATTTAAATGTTTAATATATATAGTATAGATGTTATAAGAACAATTTCTCATTAAAATTATAAAAACAAATATACTATATAAATGAACATAAAATTTTACGAATAAAAATATAACAAACATAAAATAGAACGACATAATTTTTTAACGAAATCCTCATAACAAATATATTGTGCAAATATTTAAAATACACAAATATAAAATATACAACAAATAAAAAGTATTTAAAATACACAAATATAAAATATACAACAAATAAAAGGTACAACAGCATGATTTTTCATCAAAATTACGAACCTTTTGGACCATTGATGGTTTCCCACTACCCAAAAGAGAAAATACGCTTTAAATATTATAAGTACTATTTCTCTTATAAGAAATTTTAAATTTTTAAAATATATAATATATAATATTATATTAATATAAATTCTATCATATGTAGATTGTTATCTTATCCTAAGTATTTGAACTATGTATAAACTAGAAGTGAAGATACATTGATGCAAAAGTTTTAAAACAATGAAATCTAAAATCATTATCTTAAATTTTCAATATAATGGTGTTTAATTTATTTTGTTGGCCTTGAAAAGTACCCGCTTAGCCGTTGAGAAAGGCGTTTAGGGAAGAATCGGCAACATAGCAAAATAAATTAAATAGTTATTATAGACTTATAAGAGAAATAGTACTTATAATATTTAAAGCGTATTTTCTCTTTTGGGTAGCTGTCTCTTATACACATCTAGATGTGTATAAGAGACAGGTTATAAACTGAAATTGAATTTCTTGGTTTTTATAAGTTCCAATAAAACCATTTGTAGACTTAAGATTTGATAACAATCGACATATTTCTTTCCTTAATAATGGAAGATTTATCCTTATCATCTACTTCATGTGATAAAAATACAATTAAAAGAAGAATATGATCTGACAAAATCAAATCTTGAAAATATATTAGCCATATACGATTCCAAAATTTCTCCATCTGTTATTTATAAATATGGTTTATTTGATAATATTATATCTAAATATGTTGTTAAAACAATCGAAAAATCAATTCCTTTAAATTCGATGAACATGTTTAGAATTCTCATAATAAAAAGTTTTATGAAAACTTTGTATATAATCCCAATAAGTATAAGAAAGTGGTTGTTGTTTTTCAACAAAACATTGTTTTTCGGTGAGGGTAGAAATCCCCCATTCATCAGAAGATATAATTTTCTTAAAAATAAACCTAATCTTGATTGGAAAAATCCTTAATGGGTATTATACAATCCATTTGGCCAATGGTCCATTTATTTTAATGTTTATCCTAATTTACAATTATCTTTATCTCGATGTTAATATACTTGATGCTTTAACATTAAATGTTAAAATTCATGGTTACAATTATGTACCAGATCCGAACTTATATGTTTATGTTATAGAGTTTGTTCTAGATGTGTATAAGAGACAGGTGGATGAGTGTATATTGAGACAGCAGCATATGTCCATAAAGAAATATGTTCTTGTTCTTTGAGGATGATGGATAGATATCACTTGAAATTATATTTATTTGAAAATCTTGAAATTGAGAAAGAATGTTATAATTGATATTACCTTTGATGCCTGTCTCTTATACACATCTCTGTGTAATATTTAAAGATCCTCGATTACATCAACACCAAATGGACAAATTGTTCTTCGTTTTGATACATCAAATTTGGTATAAAGGGTTCGATATAATTAAGGGAAATGCATCATCATCCGACATCCTTATAGGACGTTTTCTTCAAAATCTCAAATTTCATTATTTGATGACTATATTCCTGCACGTTCAAAACCTGCATCATTACATACGCTTGATAATAATATTCCATCTACATCACACGTAGATCATTTACATATAAATAATAATATAGTAAAACCAATTCATGATAATGAATTAGACAAGGAAATTCCTACTGAATCCGAATTAGATTTTAATTTATGACTATCAAGTTATAGATTTTAGTCCCGTTCTTATGCTAGTCATAAATTAAAATCTAATTCGGATTCAGTAGGAATTTCCTCTGTAGACAATGGTTATTTGAAGTATATTCTTCAAGACCTTGATAATATCAAAACGAAGAACAATTTGTCCATTTGGTGTTGATGTAATCTGAGGATCATGCTGTGTACTGTCATGGGCTGTCTCTTATACACATCTAGATGTGTATAAGAGACAGGATTCATGTATCACTGTTAGTATTTATTCATGAATTCCTGTAACTCTTTAAACAACCATTCAAAATTCATTATTTGCTCTATAACTGTCTTTCTCAATCTCAAGATTTTCAAATAAATATGATTTCAAGTGATAATATTATTGATTTACTTAAACAAATTCAAGATAATGATATTAGATCAACAATTTTAAATTGGGCATCAATATCTTCATCATCATCTACTTCATCATCTTCAAATCCTAAATTACAATTTTCTGAAATAAATAATGAGCCATATACAATGATAGAAGTTAAAAATAGAATTAATAAATTAAATAAAAATAAATTAAATGAAAATGGAATAACTTTAGCAAATTTGCATGAAGAACTTCTAAAATTGTATATGGCTCATTATTTATTTCAGAAAATTGTAATTTAGGATTTGAAGATGATAGATGTGTATAAGAGACAGGTCCACCACTGGATGAATTAGTCACCTATTCAAATTTCTTCTAATAATAATACTCAATTTGATAATTTTTTAAATATTATGCAATATAAATATTAGGAACTCCTTTTCTTAATACTTTATATCCTATTAAAAATTTAGATAAAAATGGTTTTATTGGAACTTATAAAAACCAAGAAATTCAATTTCGCTTATAATCGATCCTATTACTAGAATTAATTCTTTCTCTTATACACATCTAAAAGAAAGAACTTAGCCTTAATACAAATTTAGTATAAGAGACAGTATTTCTATTTCTGACGTTTTACAATGACCAAAAGTTCAAGAAAAATTAAATCTATTTCGAACAATTTTCACAATCTATTTGTGTTGATCATCCTAGTGCTTTTGGGATAGAAAAAGCATGTAGTTTTTCTTCAATATGAATATAATTTTCTCTTAACAAAATATTCCTACAAAAGCTAGACCATGTCAAATGAATTCTGAATTTTTAGAACTTTGTAAAAACGAAATTGATGTTTTACTTCACAAAGGATTAATAAAACCTTCTAAATCTCCTTGGTCTTGTAAGTCTCTGAGCTCTGATACCATTTTCACTAAAAGCCGGAACCTAGGCTTAATACGAAGCCCAAACCGTATTGGGCTTATCCTAATATTAATAAGATCTCATATTGAGAAATATCAATATTATCACCTAAAAATTTATTTTGCCAATATGAAATAAAGATAAATCTTTAACATTAGATATCTCTGCAAAAATTTTAATTATGCCAATATCCGGATTTTAAATCAAATTTTGAAAATATATTAGCCATATAAAGTTTTTCTAATAAATTTGATTTTTATTTGGATTAAAAAATGTCTCTTTCAATTTCAATAAATTATGAATGATATTTTTATTCCTTATATGGATTTTATTATTGTTTATATTGATGACATTCTTGTTTATTCAAAAACATTAGAATCACATTTTAAACATCTTGACTTATTTAAAAAAATTGTTATATTAAAATGGATAAGTAATAGGGAAAGGAAAGATATACTACAGAATCCTGTTGTATACTTCAAAGCCCAAATGGAGCTAATTTTTAGGAATTTTATTGAAAAAGGAACAATTACACCTATAAATAGAGCTATTGAATTTGCATCCAAATTTCCCGATGAAATTATAGATAAAAAACAACTTCAACGTTTTTTAGGTAGTTTAAATTATATCTCTCCTTATTATAAAAATCTTTCTAAAGAATTAGCTCCATTATATGATAGACTTAAGAATAATGGAACTCCTTGGAATAATAAATTAACTAATTTAGTTAAAAATATTAAATCAAAGGTAAAGTAATTTTAATTTTACCATGTTTAACATTAGCTATTCCTAAATGGACAAAAATAATAGAAACTGATGCTTCTAATATAGGTTTTGGTGGCATTTTAAAACAAATTAATCCAGATACTAAACAAATTTATTTGATTAAATTTCATTCTGGTAAATGGACTAATAGTCAGAAAAAATATGCTACTATTGCTCATGAAATGTTAGCAATAGTTAAATGTGTTCTAAAATTTCAAAATGATTTATATAATCAAAAGTTTATAATAATTACTGATTCTCATTCACTAAAATTTATGTTTAATAAAGATTTTAAAAATGATATTTCTAAACAAATGTTTGCTAGATGGCAAGCTCAATTAACTCCTTTTGATTTTGAAATATTTTATAAAAGGTTCAAAATTCTCTACCCGATTTTTTATCTCGAGAAAACCATATTTATAAATAACAGATGGAGAAATTTTTGGAATCGTCCACATATCCTGATTATCAGGATATGGATCCTCATCCACATCCCAAATTCGATCTGGGTAATATCCCAAAAGATCATCCATTGTATGAACAATTGCAAAAATATTTGCAACAACAGCATAAAGGTAATACCTATGCTTCTTATCAAGAAGAATCAATCGATTCTAAGTCTTATTATATGAGACCGAAAAGAAATTATTTTTCTTCTTGATGAAAAAGACATCAATGGCAGATCAACCTTGGAAAATTCTTCAAATAACCATTGTCTAAAATTGTTCCAATTTGGAGATAAAAATTCTTGTTTTATTATTTTTCTAGCATAAGAACCGGGACTAAAATCTATAACAGTAGTCATAAATTAAAATCTAATTCGGATTCAGTAGGAATTTCCTTATCTATAATTTTTCAAAATTATTATTAAAAAGATAATTTCTTCAAGAATGGGGACTTTCAACCCTTACAAAAACAATGTTTTGTTGAAAATCAACCACTTTCTTATACTTATTGGGATTATATACAAAGTTTTCATAAAACTGAAGAGAACTAATTTGTTCATCTTAATAATAATTTTGGTTGTGTAAAACATAGAAATTTAAATATATACCATCTCTGATACATATAATGAAGATAAATGTGAAAAAGTTATCAATATGACTACCCATGGACCCTCAGTAAAATTTTACCTGAGCCTTTTCTTCAATTATATCATTCGTGGATAAAAATTTCACCCACTCTCAAAAAATTATATTCCCAGGATCATATTCCACTACCCACAGAAATATCTACCATTTATTTCTTTCTAATTTTCTATTTCTTGGATTTATAAATGGGAACCTGAATTTGGTTATACTCCGATCATTTCCTTGTTTATATCGAACCCTTTATACCAAATTCTGGGATAAACTCATCAAAAATAATCCAAACAAATCAATTATATGGTCAAAAAGTTCTGTCTCTTATACACATCTAGATGTGTTATACGACACTACTATTACCAAAGCAATGGAGCCCAGTTCTTTCAGACATATTGCAAGGAAATTACAAGTGCAATCAGGCATTATGACAAAAGATGAAGATTATAGCTGCTTTTTATGGAGCAAGTCAAAGACCAAATTAAAGAACATATTAAAAAGATCTTTCTGATTGATCTAGATCTGTCTTGATATGAAATCTAGTTCTTCAAAAGATGATCATTCTATGAATATTCTAATTATTCCTTGGTTGGTGAATCACAACCTATTGAAAACTAGATGTGTATAAGAGACAGATATATAATTCTTTAGTTTTATTTCATAGATATCATTGCATGGTTCGTTAATATATTAAAGTTAAAACATATTTATTTTCTGACCTTTATGAAATTTGAACGACATATAAGGTCCAAATTTATTATGTAAAGCAGTAAATTCAAAAATTTCATAAAAAACAGAAATTTTACTGTTCAAATAGTAATTTTACTATTCATAGTTACTGTTCAAATAGTAATTTTACTATTCATTACTGTATAAACAGTAAATTCACTGAGAAGCGTTTTACATCTTAAACCATTGTAATAAAGTACGAATATTTTCTGATGATTTAGTGTCTATAAATATCCTCAATTGTATAGCCGAGGATAAGAGTTAAGTTTTAGTTTTTCCTTTCTTTAGTCTTGTCCACTCTTCTCTCCTTCTATTGTAAATCTCTACTACTCTCTTGTAATTATTTTATTTCAATCAACGAAGAAGACCATCGAGGTATTCCTCATCAGCCTCTTCTGAGGTACCATCTTTCCTTTCCCTTTTAATTTTAGACATCTAGACATAATATGTCAGGCTAATTATCATATGTAGATTGTTATCTTATCCTAAGTATTTGAACTATGTTTAAACTATTTTGAATTTCTTTCTTTCAAAACTTTTAATAACCATGTATCTTGGTTCGGTTCTTAAAAATTTTCAGTCATAATGGTGTTTAATTTATTTTGTTGGCCTTGAAAAGTACCCGCTTAGCCGTTGAGAAAGGCGTTTAGGGGAAGAATCGGCAACATAGCAAAATAAATTAAATAGTTATTATAGACAGAAAATTTTAAAGGTAAAATATCCAAAATCGGAGATCTATGATTGTCTTTAGTGAAAATGGTATCAGAGCTCAGAGACTTAAGATTTGATAACAATCGACATATTTCTTTCCTTAATAATGGAAGATTTATCCTTATCATCTACTTCATATGATAAAAATAAATTAAAAGAAGAATATGATATTCCTCAAGATATGAATCTACTTAATAAGTGGACGATTCCAAAAATTTCTCCATCTGTTATTTATAAATATGGTTTATTTGATAATATTATATCTAAATATGTTGTTAAAACAACAACTCTATAAGTCTGTCTCTTATAACATCTTTCAACTTAAATACAAAGCTGTGTCTTTATACATACAGCAAATAATGAGACTGATTTTAATTGAGACTAATTTTAACAAATCTCGATTATAACTAGACAACCAATTAAATATCAGCTGTTTCACTGTTAGTAAGAATTTTTTCATAATATGGGCTGTTACTGTTATAGATTTTAGTCCCGGTTCTTATGCTAGAAAAATAATAAAACAAGAATTTTTATCTTCAAAATGGAACAATTTTAGACAATGGTTATTTGAAGTATATTCTTCTGAAGACCTTGATAATATTTCAAAAGACAATTTTATGAATTTACTGCTTTACATAATAAAATAATTCCTTTTGTTCCATGGTTCATAACTACTTATTTAAATAATTATATTAATGTTCTTGAACGAACATACCAATTTTCTGATGGAAAGCAAACTAATGAATTATATCCTCCACAAAAATTATTTACTTTACCAAATAATACTTCGCTTTCATTTAATGCTTTTCAAAAATTAGTAGACAATAATACTCTACCTATTACTTTGCAACATATTAATAATATGTATCAGCAAAATAATTATACCAATATTTTTATAAAAGTTTTAAGTGAACAAATTAGTTCTCTTCATAATAAAATGGATAAATTATTTTCTATAATACAAATACAATTCAGGATATTATAGACAGCCTGTCTCTTATACACATCTAGATGATTAAGAGACAGAGCCAGCTACTGTTGAATACACAAGCATGCGATGATTTAAATTACTAATTTGTCTTTCAGTATAACCATCTCTAAAGAAAAGAAATTTATGAATGGAATTTAGATGGTTATACTGAAAGACAAATTAGTAATTTAATTCATCGCATGCTTATGTATTCAACAGTAGCAAAAGCAAATAATAATAGTGACAAACGTGTTGCTTCAATGATAATTGCTGGCTTTACTGGTCAACTTAAAGGTTGGTGGGATAATTATTTCACTCAACAAAATCGTGATGATATTTTAAATACTATTAAAACAGAACCTAATACATCTCATGTTACTGAAGATGCAGTTTATACACTTATGGTTAATATTTTAGATCATTTTACAGGACGTTCATATACAACTAATCATGAAAATATTCGTACTTTATTAAATGGTTTAAGATGTAAAACGCTTACGTCTTTTCGTTGGTATAAACATACATTTTTATCTAGAGTATATGATCTTTAGAACTAGAACTATTATCTGTATTTATATCTATTTGATGGCTTACCCGCATTATTTGTCAAAGAATTAAAAAGCTCTTAGGAAAGATAATATTTCTATTCCTTTTGATTATTATCAATTTAATACCTGTCTCTTATACACATCTAGATGTGTATAAGAGACATGATTGTTGTCAATTGCAAAAATTTAATTTAATTTCATTAATCAAAAAGACAATTAGGTCAATTTTGTAGTCAATTTGGTTTAGAAGACATATCTTCTACACGTAAAAAATCATATCAACGATCTTCATGGCATAAAAATAAAAGGTTAAAACCAAGAAGATCAATAAAATGTAAAGAAAAAGAGAATTTCGTAAAAACAAAGAGAATCTCAACCTAGGAGAAATTTAGTAATACTATTAAATTAAAAGATTTAGACGATGAAATTAAAAATGAAATTTACAAAATAATAGATATAAATACAGATAATAGTTCTAGTTCTAATAGTCATACTAGTGTTAATTCTGATAATTATGATTCTGATCAAATTAATATGTATGATTCTACAGATTCTGATAATAATCAAAATTGTTGTAATTCTTGTGATACTATTTATGATGATAAAAATAAAGAATATTATAACATTCTTTCTCAATTTCAAGATTTTCAAATAAATATAATTTCAAGTGATATCTATCCATCATCCTCAATTCCTAAATTATATTTCAATGATAATTTTTATAAAAACAAGACTTCTTATTCATAACTAATTCTACCGATCGAGATAATAATTCTCTTATTGAATTAAAAATTCAAATTTATCTTCATTAATTTTAATTTGTGTATTATCTTTAATATAATGTAGAAAAAGCAGTAATATATTTCTGTAAAAATATATATCATTCAAAAATTAAACAATTATATGAATTATCAATTTGATAGACTTTTTAAAATTTTTACAGGTTTTTATGAGACGCGTCATTGGAAGTTCTCAGTCTCCTTATAGGGACCGAGGAACAATTACACCTATAAATAGAGCTCAAGAATGGGGACTTTCAACCCTTACAAAAACAATGTTTTGTTGAAAATCAACCACTTTCTTATACTTATTGGGATTATATACAAAGTTTTCATAAAACTTTTATTACGAGAATTATAAACATAAACCAAGTGTGCTTGTGAGATGTGTATAAGAGACAGCTATTTCTAGTTTATCACCAGAAGCAGAACCAGGTGGACTACCCATGGACCCTCGAAAATTTTACCCGAGCCTTTTCTTCAATTATATCATTCGTGGATAAAAATTTCACCCACTCTCAAAAATTATATTCCCAGGATCATATTCCACTACCCACGTAAATATCTACCATTTATTTCTTTCTCGAATTTTCTATTCCTTGGATTTATAAATGGGAACTGAATTTGGTTATACTCCTGATCATTTCCCTTGTTTATATCGAACCCTTTATACCAAATTCGGGATAAACTCATCAAAAATAATCCAAACAAATCAATTATATGGTCAAGAATTACTCGACCAAATAAAAGAAAAAGTTCAAAGTTATACGAGACACTACTATTACCAAAGCAATGGAGCCCTTTCGCATATATTGCAAGGAAATTACAAGTGCAATCAGCATTATGACAAAAGATGAAATTATAGTGCTTATATGGAGCAAGTCAAAGACCAAATTAAAGAACATATTAAACAAGATCTTTCTATTGATCTAGATCAAGATGATAATAAATCTAGTTCTTCAAAAGATGATCATTCTATGGATTCTAATAATTCCTTGGTTGGTGAATCACAACCTATTGAAAAACCCGAAGATATTCTTCAAAGTGTTTTAGACACACTTAAGCAAAAGAAGAATTGAAGATAAAAGAAGACAGAAAGTTCAAAGCATCTGTCAGGCATCAATTTTCATCAAATTTCAACGACAGAAAGGTCAAAGCATCTGTCAGGCATCAAAGAAAAAATTTCATAAAAAACAGAAATTTTACTGTTCAAATAGTAATTTTACTATTCATAGTTACTGTTCAAATAGCTATAATTTTACTATTCATTACTGTATAAACAGTAAATTCACTGTTCATATCTGTCTCTTATATCCTACCGTAAATTTTAATTTTTCTCGACGTCCCATTGCCTATAAATATCCTCAATTGTATAGCCGAGGATAAGAGCTAAGTTTTAGTTTTTCCTTTCTTTAGTCTTGTCCACTCTTCTCTCCTTCTATTGTAAATCTCTACTACTCTCTTGTAATTATTTTATTTCAATCAACGAAGAAGACCATCGAGGTATTCCTCATCAGCCTCTTCTGAGGTACCATCTTCCCTCTCCTTTAATTTTGTTTGGTCTGACATAATATGTCAAAGCTAATTATCATATGTAGGTTGTTATCTTATCCTAAGTATTTGAACTATGTTTAAACTATTTTGAATTTCTTTCTTTCAAAACTTTTAATAACCATGTATCTTGGTTCGGTTCTTAAAAATTTTCAGTCATAATGGTGTTTAATTTATTTTACACATCTAGAAAAGTATAAGGGGGGCAACATAGCAAAATAAATTAAATAGTTATTATAGACAGAAAATTTTAAAGGTAAAATATCCAAAAATCGGAGATCTATGATTATTAAAAATTTTTCTAAAGAAAGAATTTGACTCTAGTTTAAATGTTTGAGGTTAAGTGTGGCGGCCGGTCTTGGGCTAACCGCCTTTGATCTAAATTCTGACTTAGTTTTAATACGATTTGCAAGCCAATACGGGATTCCAATACGGTGATAAGCCAATACGGGATTCCAACACGGTTTGGGCTTTGTATTAAGGCTAGGTTTCGGCTTTTAGTGAAAATGGAAATCCCGCTTAGCCGTTGAGAAAGGCGTTTAGGGGAAGAATCGGCAACATAGCAAAATAAATTAAATAGTTATTATAGACAGAAAATTTTAAAGGTAAAATATCCAAAAATCGGAGATCTATGATTATTAAAAATTTTTCTAAAGAAAGAATTTGACTCTAGTCCTAGAGTCAAATTCTTTCTTTAGAAGATTTGATAACAATCGACATATTTCTTTCCTTAATAATGGAAGATTTATCCTTATCATCTACTTCATATGATAAAAATAAATTAAAAGAAGAATATGATATTCCTCAAGATATGAATCTACTTAATAAGTGGACGATTCCAAAAATTTCTCCATCTGTTATTTATAAATATGGTTTATTTGATAATACTATATCTAAATATGTTGTTAAGACCTTGATAATATTTCAAAAGAATTTTATGAATTTACTGCTTTACATAATAAAATAATTCCTTTTGTTCCATGGTTTAAGACAAAAAATCCTTGGTATTATACAATCCAGTTTGGCCAATGGTCCAGTTTATTTTAATGTTTATCCTAATTTACAATTATCTTTATCTGATGTTAATATACTTGATGCTTTAACATTAAATGTTAAAATTCATGGTTACAATTATGTACCTGGATCTGAACTTATATGTTTATGTTATAGAGTTTGTTTTAAATTACTTTCAACTTTGAATCCAAAGTGTAAATTGATTAATATTTCTAATGATGAAACGATTTTAATTGAGACTAATTTTAACAAATCTCAGATTATAACTAGACAACCAATTAAATGGAATGAAATTCAATTTCCTGATCATTGGATAATAAATAAAGATATTACTTCTACATCTCATGCTTTAAATATTACACAGCATGATCCTCAGATTACATCAACACCAAATGGACAAATTGTTCTTCGTTTTGATACATCAAATATTCCATCTAGACATAGTATTGGTTCTAGACCATCATCATCCGACATCCTTATAGGACGTTTTCTTCAAAATCTCAAATTTCATTATTTGATGACTATATTCCCGCACGTTCAGATGTGCATCATTACATACGCTTGATAATAATATTCCATCTACATCACACGTAGATCATTTACATATAAATAATAATATAGTAAAACCAATTCATGATAATGAATTAGACAAGGAAATTCCTACTGAATCCGAATTAGATTTTAATTTATGACTACTGTTATAGATTTTAGTCCGGTTCTTATGCTAGAAAAATAATAAAACAAGAATTTTTATCTTCAAAATGGAACAATTTTAGACAATGGTTATTTGAAGTATATTCTTCTGAAGACCTTGATAATATTTCAAAAGAATTTTATGAATTTACTGCTTTACATAATAAAATAATTATAGTTTTGATAATATTCGTTAAAGAATATTATATCATTCTTTCTCAATTTCAAGATTTTGAAATAAATATGATTTCAAATGATAATATTATTGATTTACTTAAACAAATTAAAGATAAATGATGTAATATAACAATCAGTCCATTGGGCATCTATATCTTGATCATCATCTACTTCATCATCTTCAAATCCTAAATTACAATTTTCTGAAATAAATAAGTAAGCCATATACAATGATAGAAGTTAAAAATAGAATTAATAAATTAAATAAAAATAAATTAAATGAAAATGGAATAACTTTAGCAAATTTGCATGAAGAAATTAAAAATTTAAAAAATGAAATTAATTTAATAAAACAAAATCATGTTTTTATAGATAATCGACTTTCTTTAGTTGAAAAATTGGTTAATATTAAAGGCAAAGAAATTAGTCAGCCTATTCAAATTTCTTCTAATAATAATACTCAATTTGATAATTTTTTAAATATTATGCAAATTATAACATCTCAAAGATGGTATATAAAAATTAAATTTTTAATTGATAATGATTTCTTAGCTGAATCAGTTGAATCCCGTATTGGCTTATCAGCACCTATGTCTTATACCTGACAGACCAATGAATTATCTAGATGTGTATAAGAGATATTAAAATATTCACATTTATCTTCATTAAATTCTGAAATATATAGTATTTCTATTTCTGACGTTTTACAACAGCCAAAAGTTCAAGAAAAAATTAAATCTATTTCTGAACAATTTTCACAATCTATTTGTGCTGATCATCCTAGTGCTTTTTGGGATAGAAAAAAGCATGTAGTTTTTCTTCAATATGAAGATAATTTTCATGAACAAAATATTCCTACAAAAGCTAGACCATGTCAAATGAATTCTGAATTTTTAGAACTTTGTAAAAACGAAATTGATGTTTTACTTCACAAAGGATTAATAAAACCTTCTAAATCTCCTTGGTCTTGTACTGCTTTTTATGTTAATAACAAAGCTGAACAAGAAAGAGGTGTTCCTCGTCTTGTTATAAATTATAAACCTTTAAATAAAATTTTAAAATGGATAAGATATCCTATTCCAAATAAAAAAGATTTATTAGAAAAACTTTATATGGCTAATATATTTTCAAAATTTGATTTAAACCTGTCTCTTATACACATCTGGATTAGTAATATCTAAACCAAAACTTTCTTTATTTCAAACAAAAATCAGATTTTTAGGACATTTTATTGAAAAAGGAACAATTACACCTTTAAAATCGTATAGATCTCCAAGATTTGGATCTTTTACCATTAGATAAAGTAAAATTACTATTTGTATGTTAAATTATATCTCTCCTTATTATAAAAATCTTTCTAAAGATTTAGCTCCATTATATGATAGACTTAAGAATACAAAGTTGAAAGTAATTTAAAACAAACTCTATAACATAAACATATAAGTTCCTGTCTCTTATACACATCATTCGTAAATGGACTAATAGTCGAAAAATATGCTACTATTGCTCATGAAATGTTAGCAATAGTTAAATGTGTTCTAAAATTTCAAAATGATTTATATAATCAAAAGTTTATAATAATTACTGATTCTCATTCACTAAAATTTATGTTTAATAAAGATTTTAAAAATGATATTTCTAAACAAATGTTTGCTAGATGGCAAGCTCAATTAACTCCTTTTGATTTTCAAATACCTTTGAAGAATTTTCCAAGGTTGATCCTGCCATTGCATTATATAATTCAGATATATTCTGGATTATCGTGATATGGATCCTCATCCACATCCCAAATTGATCTCGGTAATATCCCAAAAGATCATCCATTGTATGAACAATTGCAAAAATATTTGCAACAACAAAGATAAAGGTAATACCTATGCTTGTTATCAAGAAGAATCAATCGATTCTAAGTCTTATTATATGAGACCGTAAAAGAAATTATTTTTCTTCTTGATGAAAAAGATCACAATGGCAGGATCAACCTTGGAAAATTCTTCAAAGGTATTTGACTGATAAAGTCATGTTTCCAGCGAATCATATAAGACTCGCACATTTATGCATATTGGTTTAGTGCAAATTGATTTTCAGCATTATCAGCCTCATACGGCTTCTTCTATTTCTACTACTATTTATAATTTTTCAATTCGGATTATTAAAAAGATAACGGATGTCTAATACAAAGTTTGGATAAAGTCAACCCTTCAGAAAAACAATGTTTTGTTGAAAATCAAAGTCCACTTTCTTATACTTATTGGGATTATATACAAAGTTTTCATAAAACTTTTTATTATGAGAATTATAAACACAAGCACACTTGGTTTATTAAATTGTATTCAAATATCCTATCTCAAAATATTCCCAATTGGTTCATCCAAGAGACAGCCCATATAGTCCTCAAATAATTTTATTTGAGATTCTTCAATTATATCATTCGTAGATAGGTATTAAACCCTGTCTCAAAATATTACATTCTAGAGGAGCCCAAATCTTTCTACATATTGCAAGGAAATTACAAGTGCAATAAGGCATTATGACAAAAGATGAAATTATAGCTGCTTATATGGAGCAAGTCAAAGACCAAATTAAAGAACATATTAAACAAGATCTTATAATTGATCTAGATCAAGATGATAATAAATCTAGTTCTTCAAAAGATGATCATTCTATGGATTCTAATAATTCCTTGGTTGGTGAATCACAACCTATTGAAAAACCCGAAGATATTCTTCAAAGTGTTTTAGACACACTTAAGCAAAAGAAGAATTGAAGAGTGAATTTACAGTAGGATTTTTAAAATTTTCATCAAATTTCTACGACAGAAAGGTCAAAGCATCTGTCAGGCATCAAAGAAAAAATTTCATAAAAAACAGAAATTTTACTGTTCAAATAGTAATTTTACTATTCATCTCTTACTGTTCAAATAGTAATTTATACTATTCATTACTGTAGGCTATTGAGGATAATGTAGAAACAGCCTGCGGATTTTAAAAATCCTACTGTAAATTTTAATTTTTCTGACGTCCGGCTGTCTATAAATATCCTCAATTGTATAGCCGAGGATAAGAGCTAAGTTTTAGTTTTTCCTTTCTTTAGTCTTGTCCACTCTTCTCTCCTTCTATTGTAAATCTCTACTACTCTCTTGTAATTATTTTATTTCAATCAACGAAGAAGACCATCGAGGTATTCCTCATCAGCCTCTTCTGAGGTACCATCTTCCCTTTCCCTTTTAATTTTGTTTGGTCCTGACATAATATGTCAGGCTAATTATCATATGTAGGTTGTTATCTTATCCTAAGTATTTGAACTATGTTTAAACTATTTTGAATTACTTTCTTTCAAAACTTTTAATAACCATGTATCTTGGTTCGGTTCTTAAAAATTTTCAGTCATAATGGTGTTTAATTTATTTTGTTGGCCTTGAAAAGTACCCGCTTAGCCGTTGAGAAAGGCGTTTAGGGGAAGAATCGGCAACATAGCAAAATAAAATTAAATAGTTATTATAGACAGAAAATTTTAAAGGTAAAATATCCAAAAATCGGAGATCTATGATTATTAAAAATTTTTCTAAAGAAAGAATTTGACTCTAGTTTAAATGTTTGAGGTTAAGTGTGGCGGCCGGTCTTGGGCTAACCGCCTTTGATCTAAATTCTGGACTTAGTTTTAATACGATTTGCAAGCCAATACGGGATTCCAATACGGTGATAAGCCAATACGGGATTCCAACACGGTTTGGGCTTTGTATCAATAAGAAGTAAAAATTATTTTCGTTCTAGAATTATTATAGCAAAAAATAGACTAGAACAAATAAAAAGAAGAATTATAGCTTTTGAATATACAAAAGAACAAGAACAAGATCCTTTATGGACATATGCTGCATTACAACAAGAATATAATGTAGAAAAAGCAGAAATATATTTCTGTAAAAATATATATCATTCAAAAATTAAACAATTATATGAATTATCAATTTGATAGACTTTAATTTTTGTGGATAAAGTTTGAATATTCTTATGCAGTTTATACACTTATGGTTAATATTTTAGATCATTTTACAGGACGTTATACAACTAATCATGAAAATATTCGTACTTTATTAAATGGTTTAAGATGTAAAACGCTTACGTCTTTTCGTTGGTATAAAGATACATTTTTATCTAGAGTATTTGATCTGTATAATATGCATAGTAATTAAATTTACCAGCAAGTTCTATAAGATTACCTGCATTATTTGCTGAAATAATTTTAAAACATCTAGATGTAAGATAATATTTCTATTCCTTATGATTACAATTATTAGATTCAAATGATATTGATTCTAGAATAATTAAATAAAAATCCAAAAAATCCTTAATGGGTATTATACAATCCAGTTTGGCCAATGGTCCAGTTTATTTTAATGTTTATCCTAATTTACAATTATCTTTATCTGATGTTAATATACTTGATGCTTTAACATTAAATGTTAAAATTCATGGTTACAATTATGTACCAGGATCTGAACTTATATGTTTATGTTATAGAGTTTGTTTTAAATTACTTTCAACTTTGAATCCAAAGTGTAAATTGATTAATATTTCTAATGATGAAACGATTTTAATTGAGACTAATTTTAACAAATCTCAGATTATAACTAGACAACCAATTAAATGGAATGAAATTCAATTTCCTGATCATTGGATAATAAATAAAGATATTACTTCTACATCTCATGCTAGTTTAAATATTACACAGCATGATCCTTATATACAAAGTTTTCATAAAACTTTTTATTATGAGAATTATAAACACAAGCACACTTGGTTTATTAAATTGTGTTCAAATATCCTATCTCAAAATATTCCCAATTGGTTCATCCAGTGGTGGACTACCCATGGACCATCAGTAAAAATTTTACCTGAGCCTAATCTTCAATTATATCATTCGTGGATCTATTTATAAACATTAAAATTAAAATCTAGCATCATATTCCATTTAACAGAAATTCTATCATTTATTTATTTTGGTTGTCTAGTTATATTCCTGAGATTTATAAAATTATTTGGTTATACTCCTGATCAAATTGAATTTCATTAGAAGTAATATTTATATTTAAATCTGAGATTTGTAAATTAATCATTAAATTTAATCCAGAAACAAATAATTATATGGTCAAGATTTAGTCGACCAAATTAAAAAGTTCAAAGTTATATTATTATCCAATGATCAGGAAATTGAATTAATATTCCATTTCATGAGATGTAGAAGTTATAATCAGAGATTACACTTTGCATTATGACAAAAGATGAAATTATAGCTGCTTATATGGAGCAAGTCAAAGACCAAATTAAAGAACATATTAAACAAGATCTTTCTATTGATCTAGATCAAGATGATAATAAATCTAGTTCTTCAAAAGATGATCATTCTATGGATTCTAATAATTCCTTGGTTGGTGAATCACAACTTATTGAAAAACCAACCACTTTCTTATACTTATTGGGCTGTCATCTTATTGAAGAACTAGATTTATTATACTCTTGATCTAGATCAATAGAAAGATCTTGTTTAATATGTTCTTTAATTTGGTCTTTGACTTGCTCCATATAAGCAGCTATAATTCTGTCTCTTATACACATCTATTATTTAAATATATTTATAGACAGCCGGACGTCATAGTTACTGCTCAAATAGTCCGATTTTTGGATATTTTACCTTTAAAATTTTCTGTCTATAGTCATACTTTTTCATCAAGAAGAAAAATAATTTCTTTTTCTGGTCTCATATAATAAGACTTAGAATCTGATTCAGATTCTTCTTCAGTAACCGAAGCATAGGTATTACCTTTATGCTGTTGTTGCAAATATTTTTGCAATTGTTCATACAATGGATGATCTTTTCTGGGATATTACCCAGATCAATTTGGGATGTGGATGAGGATCCATATCCTGATAATCCAGATATATCTGAATTATATAATGTTTTTCCAAATTCTATCTATTATTCATGTTCTTCCACCTCGTCCCCTATAAGGAGACTGAGAACTTCCACGTCTCATAAAAACCTGTAAAAATTTTAAATTTCCTGCAAAACTGAATAAAGTTTTGTAATAAGAAATGTAATATAGGATGATTATAAATTTCTAAAATTAATGAAGATAAATTTGAATTTTTTAATTCAATAAGAGAATTATTATCTCGATCAGTAGAATTAGTTATGAACTGAGAAGTACTGTTTTTATAAAAATTATCATTGAAATATAATTTAGGAATTGAGGATGATGGATAGATATCACTTGAAATTATATTTATTTGAAAATCTTGAAATTGAGAAAGAATGTTATAATATTCTTTATTTTTATCATCATAAATAGTATCACAAGAATTACAACAATTTTGATTATTAAATCAGAATCTGTAGAATCATACATATTAATTTGATCAGAATCATAATTATCAGAATTAACACTAGTATGACTATTAGAACTAGATTTATTATCTGTATTTATATCTATTATTTTGTAAATTTCATTTTTAATTTCATCGTCTAAATCTAATTGTTTAATTTTTTCTTTTTTATTTTCATGACAATTTGGGGCTATATGACCTTTTTTGCCACATTTATAACAAATAATTGGTTTTTTTCTAGATTTTCTAGGTTGAGATTCTCTTTGTTTTTACGAAATTCTCTTCAGCTGTCTCTTATACACATCTAGATGTGTATAAGAGACAGGTATAATACCCATTAAGGATTTTTTCCAATTTTTTCCCGTAGAAGATATGTCTTCTAAACCAAATTGACTACAAAATTGACCTAATTGTCTTTTTTCAGTTAATTGTTGTCTTTTCAATTGTTGATTTAATTTAATTTCATTACATAAAGCTATACCTTCTTGAACACAAGTATTCGACCAATTTGCCATAAGTATAATAATCATAAGGAATAGAAATTGAATGATATATATTTTTACAGAAATATATTTCTGCTTTTTCTACATTATATTCTTGTTGTAATGCAGCATATGTCCATAAAGGATCTTGTTCTTGTTCTTTTGTATATTCAAAAGCTATAATTCTTCTTTTTATTTGTTCTAGTCTATTTTTTGCTATAATAATTCTAGAACGAAAATAATTTTTACTTCTTATCAAATCTTTTTTATAATTATAATAATTTTGATTATAATAATTTCTAATAGGATATTCTATATTTGTATAATCCATGGATGGAATATTTTCCAGAAATTTTTGAATTTTTCTCTTGCTATTGCAGTTTGGCATAACCATGTATCTTGGCTTCTGGTTTTATCAAAATCCCGGGTCAGTCTTAATACAAAGCCCAAAAAGTTTTGTAATAAGAAATGTAATATAGGATGATTATAAATTTCTAAAATTAATGAAGATAAATTTGAATTTCTTTTAATTCAATAAGAGAATTATTATCTCGATCAGTAGAATTAGTTATGAACTGAGAAGTACTGTTTTTATAAAAATTATCATTGAAATATAATTTAGGAATTGAGGATGATGGATAGATATCACTTGAAATTATATTTATTTGAAAATCTAGAAATTGAGAAAGAGACAGCTAATATTCTTTATTTTTATCATAAATAAATAGTATCACAAGAATATCAACAATTATACAATTATCGAATCAGAGAATCATACATATTAATTTGATTAATCATAATTATCAATTAACACTAGTATGACTATTAGAACTAGAACTATTATCTCGTATACACATCTAGATGTGTATAAGAGACAGCATTTCTTATTCATCGTCTAAATCTAATTGTTTAATTTTTTCTTTTTTATTTTCATGACAATTTGGGGCTATATGACCTTTTTTGCCACATTTATAACAAATAATTGGTTTTTTTCTAGATTTTCTAGGTTGAGATTCTCTTTGTTTTTTACTGAAATTCTCTTTTTCTATCTGTTTTTCAGTAAATTTACTGGTTTAAAACGCTTATTTTTATGATTATTAAAAATTTTTAATATGATTTCCGGCTGTGTAGAAGATATATCTTCTACACCTGTCTCTTATACACATCTTGGATTTTGTCTTTTTCGCTTAATTGTTCTCTTTGTAATTGTTGATTTAATTTAATTTCATTACATAAAGCTATACCTTCTTGAACACAAGTCTTGACCAATTTGCCATAAGTATAATAATCATAAGGAATAGAAATATTATCTTTCCTTAGAACTATTTTTCATTAAACCATAAGTGTATAAACTGCATCTTCAGTAACATGAGATGTATTAGGTTCTGTTTTAATAGTATTTAAAATATCATCACGATTTTGTTGAGTGAAATAATTATCCCACCAACCTTTAAGTTGACCAAGAAAGCAAAATAGTTCTAGTTCTAATAGTCATACTAGTAGATGTGTATAAGAGACAGTTACATGATGATTGCAAAAGCATGCGATGAATTAAATTACTAATTTGTCTTTCAGTATAACCATCTAAATTCCATTCATAAATTTCTTTTCCAGAATAACTGTTATTAATAATATGCTGTTGTTCTTCATATAAAATATCCTGAGGAGTAGGTCTAGGATAATAATAATGATACATAGTTGGTTTATCACCAAACTTATAAGAATTATGAAGTTTATTAATTTCATCAGAAGTTACTTTTCTTTTATCTGGATTTGTTGGTAAATTATTTCCAGAGTCAAGAGTATTAATTTTTAATGAAGAAAATTTTTTATCGAGAAGCTATATTTTTAAGATCAGAAATTGGTTTAAAATTAAAATCATTAATAAAATTAAAATCATTAATAATAGGTGGAGGTTGCAAAGAAGCTTTTGCAATATCATGTAAATCATGATTATGGTTATTAGATGAAATAGAATTTGATATTTTTTGTATTATAGAAAATAATTTATCCATTTTATTATGAAAAGAATTAAATGACTTATATTAAATCTTTTTAAAAGTTTTTATAAGTTTGGTGATAAAACAGTCTCTTAATATTATACAAAGTAATAGGTAGAGTATTATTGTCTACTAATTTTTGAAAAGCATTAAATGAAAGCGAAGTATTATTTGGTAAAGTAAATAATTTTTGTGGAGGATATAATTCATTAGTTTGCTTTCCATCAGAAAATTGGTATGTTCGTTCAAGAACATTAATATAATTATATTAATGCTGTCTCTTATACACATCTAGATGTGTATAAGAGGAACAGGTCTAAATCTAGCAAGAAATTCATAAAATTCTTTTGAAGACAGCCCTTTATACCAAATTCTGGGATAAACTCATCAAAAATAATCCAGAAACAAATCAACTGGACTAAAATCTATAACAATAGTCATAAATTAAAATCTAATTCGGATTCAGATGTGTTTAATATGTCATAATTCATTATCATGAATTGAATTTACTATATTATTATTTATATGTAAATGATCTACGTGTGATGTAGATGGAATATTATTATCAAGCGTATGTAATGATGCAGGTTTTGAACGTGCAGGAATATAGTCAAATAATGAAATTTGAGATTTTGAAGAAAACGTCCTATAAGGATGTCTGGATGATGATGGTCTAGAACCAATACTATGTCTAGATGGAATATTTGATGTATCAAAACGAAGAACAATTTGTCCATTTGGTGTTGATATAATCTGAGGATCATGCTGTGTAATATTTAAAGCATGAGATGTAGAAGTAATATCTTTATTTATTATTTCCAATGATCAGGAAATTGAATTTCATTCCATTTAATTGGTTGTCTAGTTATAATCTGAGATTTGTTAAAATTAGTCTCAATTAAAATCGTTTCATCATTAGAAATATTAATCAATTTACACTTTGGATTCAAAGTTGAAAGTAATTTAAAACAAACTCTATAACATAAACATATAAGTTCAGATCCTGGTTCGGCTTTTACATGAAAATGGTATCAGAGCTCAGAGACTTAAGATTTGATAACAATCGACATAGATCTTTCCTTAATAATGGAAGATTTATCTTTATCACTGGACCATTGGCCAAACTGGATTGTATAATACCCATTAAGGATTTTTTCCAATCAAGATTACGAGCATCTCGTAAAGCAAATTATAAAAGATTCATAAACCTTTAAAGTTAACGGTTTAAAAGCAATTTGCACTAAACCAATATGCATAAAATTAAATTTACAAGTTCTATAAGAATCAACTATTATTAATAATATGCTGTTGTTCCTGTCTTCATCAATTTAAAGGAATTGATTTTTCAGTTGTTTTAACAACATATGCTAGATATAATATTATCAAATAAACCATATTTATAAATAACAGATGGAGAAATTTTTGGAATCGTCCACTTATTAAGTAGATTCATATCTTGAGGAATATCATATTCTTCTTTTAATTTATTTTTATCATATGAAGTAGATGATAAGGATAAATCTTCCATTATTAAGGAAAGAAATATGTCGATTGTTATCAAATCTTAAGTCTCTGAGCTCTGATACCATTTTCACTAAAAGCCGAAACCTAGCCTTAATACAAAGCCCAAACCGTGTTGGAATCCCGTATTGGCTTATCACCGTATTGGAATCCCGTATTGGCTTGCAAATCGTATTAAAACTAAGTCCAGAATTTAGATCAAAGGCGGTTAGCCCAAGACCGGCCGCCACACTTAACCTCAAACATTTAAACTAGAGTCAAATTCTTTCTTTAGAAAAATTTTTAATAATCATAGATCTCCGATCGGATTTTGGATATTTTACCTTTAAAATTTTCTGTCTATAATAACTATTTAATTTATTTTGCTATGTTGCCGATTCAAGCCAATACGCCTTTCTCAACGGCTAAGCGGGTACTTTTCAAGGCCAACAAAATAAATTAAACACCATTATGACTGAAAATTTTTAAGAACCGAACCAAGATACATGGTTATTAAAAGTTTTGAAAGAAAGAAATTCAAAATAGTTTAAACATAGTTCAAATACTTAGGATAAGATAACAATCTACATATGATAATAAAAATCCTACTATATTATGTCGACCAAACAAAATTAAAAGGGAAAGGAAGATGGTACCTCAGAAGAGGCTGATGAGGAATACCTCGATGGTCTTCTTCGTTGATTGAAATAAAATAATTACAAGAGAGATTTATAATCCCTGGAGAGAAGACACATCTTTCTTTAGAAAGGAATGATTATTATACTTCTGTCTCTTATACACATCTTCTGACGTCCGGCTGTCTATAGACAATGACGTCGAAAAAATAATAATTCAATAGGTTGTGATTCACCAACCAAGGAATTATTAGAATCCATAGAATGATCATCTTTTGAAGAACTAGATTTATTATCATCTTGATCTAGATCAATAGAAAGATCTTGTTTAATATGTTCTTTAATTTGGTCTTTGACTTGCTCCATATAAGCAGCTATAATTTCATCTTTTGTCATAATGCCTGATTGCACTTGTAATATCTCATGCTTTAAATATTACACAGCATGATCCTCAGATTATATCCTGTCAATTAAATGGAATGAAATTCAATTTCCTGATCATTGGATAGTAATTCTTGACCATATAATTGATTTGTTTCGGATTATTTTTGATGAGTTTATCCCAGAATTTGGTATAAAGGGTTCGATATAAACAAGGAAATGATCGAGTATAACCAAATTCAGTTCCCATTTATAAATCCAAGGAATAGAAAATTCGAGAAAGAAATAAATGGTAGATATTTCGGGGTAGTGGAATATGATCCGGGAATATAATTTTTGAGAGTGGGTGAAATTTTTATCCACGAATGATATAATTGAAGAAAAGGCTCTGTAAAATTTTTACCGAGGGTCCATGGGTAGTCCACCACCGGATGAACCAATTGGGAATATTTTGAGATAGGATATTTGAACACAATTTAATAAACCAAGTGTGCTTGTGTTTATAATTTCATAATAAAAAGTTTTATGAAAACTTTCTAAATTAATATACTTATGCTTTAATTTCTTTTTTGGTTAATATAATAAGACTTAGAATCTGATTCAGATTCTTCTTCAGTAACCGAAGCATAGGTATTACCTTGTACGCTGTAAGCAAATATTTTTCTAAATTGTTCATACTCTAGATTAATCTGTTTGGGATATTACCCAGGCAATTTTGGATGTGGATGAGGATCCATATCCTGATAACTCCAGATATATCTGTTTTATATAATGTTTTTCCACCCCTAGATATTACTGGGGTTCTTCCAACCTCGTCCCCTATAAGGAGACTGAGAACTTCCACGTCTCATAAAAACCTGTAAAAATTTTAAAAAGTCTATCAAATTGATAACATTAATACTCTTGACTAAAAGCCGAAACCTAGCCTTAATACAAAGCCCAAACCGTGTTGGAATCCCGTATTGGCTTATCACCGTATTGGAATCCCGTATTGGCTTGCAAATCGTATTAAAACTAAGTCCAGAATTTAGATCAAAGGCGGTTAGCCCAAGACCGGCCGCCACACTTAACCTCAAACATTTAAACTAGAGTCAAATTCTTTCTTTAGAAAATTATTTAAGAATCAGGATTATCAGGGATATGGATCCTCATACATCCCAGATTGATCTGGGTAATATGGACAAATTTCATCATCCAAGATCCCCACAATATGCAAGCAGAAAAACATTTCTCAACGGCTAAGCGGGTACTTTTCATTCATGCCAACAAAATAAATTAAACACCATTATGACTGAAAATTTTTAAGAACCGAACCAAGATACATGGTTATTAAAAGTTTTGAAAGAAAGAAATTCAAAATAGTTTAAACATAGTTCAAATACTTAGGATAAGATAACAACCTACATATGATAATTAGCCTGACATATTATGTCAGACCAAACAAAATTAAAAGGGAAAGGGAAGATGGTACCTGTAAGAGGTCGATGAGGAATACCTCGATGGTCTTCGTTGATTGAAATCATGTTTCCAGGCGAATCATATAAGATAAGAGACAGCTTCTACACATCTAGATGTGTATAGAGACAGTCAGAGACAGGCTTATATTTGTCAAGATAATGTTTGCATTCCTCAGACATTTTTACATCTAGCTAGACCATGTCAAATGAATTCTGAATTTTTAGAACTTTGTAAAAACGAAATTGATGTTTTACTTCACAAAGGATTAATAAAAGCTTGATCTAGATCAATAGAAAGATCTTGTTTAATATGTTCTTTAATTTGGTCTTTGACTTGCTCCATAAGAGACAACTATAATTTCATCTTTTGTCATAATGCCCGATTGCACTTGTAATTTCCTTGCAATATGTCCAAAGGACTGGCTCCATTGCTTTGGTAATAGTAGTGTCTCGTATTTGGTCGAGTAATTCTTGACCATATAATTGATTTATTTCTATATCACATCTAATGTGTCATAATATACTACATCCAATTGGGAATATTTTGAGATAGGTATCACCTGTCTCTTATACAATTTAATAATACCAACAATTGCAAATACATAATAATGTCATATAATAAGACTTAGAATCTGATTCAGATTCTTCTTCAGTAACCGAAGCATAGGTATTAGAGACATGCTGTTGTTGCAAATATTTTTGCAATTGTTCATACAATGGATGATCTTTTGGGAGATTACCCAGATCAATTTGGGATGTGGATGAGGATCCATATCCTGATAATCCAGATATATCTAGAATTATACCAATGTTTGTTCCAAATGAGGCAAAAAAGGTCATATAGCCCCAAATTGTCATGAAAATAAAAAAGAAAAAATTAAACAATTAGATTTAGACGATGAAATTAAAAATGAAATTTACAAAATAATAGATATAAATTTTTGAATGATATATATTTTTAAAATATATTTCGCTTTTTCTACATTATATTCTTGTTGTAATGCAAAGATATGTCCATAAAGGATCTTGTTCTTGTTCTTTTGTATATTCAAAAGCTATAATTCTTCTTTTATTTGTTCTAGTCTATTTTTTGCTATAATAATTCTAGAACGAAAATAATTTTTACTTCTTATCAAATCTTTTTTATAATTATAATAATTTTGATTATAATAATTTCTAATAGGATATTCTATATTTGTATAATTCATGGATGGAATATTTTCCAGAAATTTTTTGAAGAACTCTTGCTATTGCAGTGTCATAGGACAATCGAGGAACTGGTTTTATCACCATCCTGGTCTTGTAAAATTTCCCGCAAAAGAATATTCTTTTGACCATCGAAATTGTTCCTATACCTCTTAAAAATTTCCAAAATTCATGAAGATCAATTAATTTTAGAATATATTAATTCAATAAGAGAATTATTATCTCGATTAGTAGAATTAGTTATGAACTGAGAAGTACTGTTTTTATAAAAATTATCATTGAAATATAATTTAGGAATTGAGGATGATGGATAGATATCACTTGAAATTATATTTATTTGAAAATCTTGAAATTGAGAAAGAATGTTATAATATTCTTTATTTTTATCATCATAAATAGTATCACAAGAATTACAACAATTTTGAATAAAATCAGAATCTGTAGAATCATACATATTAATTTGATCAGAATCATAATTATCAGAATTAACACTAGTATGACTATTAGAACAGAACTATTGTAAATCTATAAAAATTCTTTTGTCATAATTTTGTTTCAATACATTTTGTTGTCTCTTAAAAGTACCCGCTTAGCCGTTATCTAGATGTGTATATTTCAAGACAGAAATTGTACCATCAAAGACCTTTTATACACATCTATATGTGTATACAAGTTTTTTTCTAGATTTTCTAGGTTGAGATTCTCTGCTTTCTTAATTGTTGTCTTTTCAATTGTTGATTTAATTTAATTTCATTACATAAAGCTATACCTTCTTGAACACAAGTATTGACCAATTTGCCATAAGTATAATAATCATAAGGAATAGAAATATTATCTTTCCTAAGAGCTTTTTTAATTCTTTCAGCAAATAATGCAGGTAGAGCCAGGTGATAAACGCTTCAAAGAGTTACTATTACTTTCGGAAGATCAAATACTCTAGATAAAAATGTATCTTTATACCAACGAAAAGACGTAAGCGTTTTACATCTTAAACCATTTAATAAAGTACGAATATGTTCATGATTGTCTCTTATACACATAAAATGATCTAAAATATTAACTTTTAATAAACTGCATCTTCAGTAACATGAGATGTATTAGGTTCTGTTTTAATAGTATTTAAAATATCATCACGATTTTGTTGAGTGAAATAATTATCCCACCAACCTTTAAGTTGACCAGTAAAGCCAGCAATTATCATTGAAGCAACACGTTTGTCACTATTATTAAAGTAACTTCTGTTGAAATACATAAACTTCATAATTCTTATTAAATTACTAATTTGTCTTTCAAGATAACCATCTAAATTCCATTCATAAATTTCTTTTCCGTAATAACTATTATTAATAATATGTTGTTCTTCATATAAAATATCCGAGGAGTAGGTCTAGGATAATAATAATGATACATAGTTGGTTTATCACCAAACTTATAAGAATTATGAAGTTTATTAATTTCATCAGAAGTTACTTTTCTTTTATCTGGATTTGTTGGTAAATTATTTCCAGAGTCAAGAGTATTAATTTTTAATGAAGAAAATTTCTTTATCGAGAAGTTTTTCAAGATCAGAAATTGGTTTAAAATTAAAATCATTAATAATAGGTGGAGGTTGCAAAGAAGCTTTTGCAATATCATGTAAATCATGATTATGGTTATTAGATGAAATAGAATTTGATATTTTTTGTATTATAGAAAATAATTTATCCATTTTATATTCAAGACAGAAATGTGAAAGACATCTGTCATGACATCAAAGAATAATTTTGCTTATGTATTCAACCTGTCTCTTATACACATGTTAGAAAGTAATAAGAGAGTATTATTGGTCACGTATTGGCTTACAAATCGTACAAAACTAAGTCCAGAATTTAGATCAATTCATGATAATTTTGTGGAGGATATAATTCATTAGTTTGCTTTCCATCGAAAATTGGTATGTTCGTTCAAGAACATTAATATAATTATTTAAATAAGTAGTTCTTATACACATGGAACAATGTGTATAAGAGACAGTATCTGGATAAGAATTCATAAAATTCTTTTGAAATATTATATAAGAGACAGGTCTAAAACACTTTGAAGAATATCTTCGGGTTTGAAGATAAAAATTCTTGTTTTATTATTTTTCTAGCATAAGAACCGGACTAAAATCTATAACAGTAGTTATAAATAGAAAATCTATTATACGGATGCTTAAAGAATTTACCATGTTAAAATTATTATTTCTCACCAATTATGATACCATATTATTATTTATATGTAAATGATCTACGTGTGATGTAGATGGAATATTATTATCAAGCGTATGTAATGATGCAGGTTTTGAACGTGCAGAATATAGTCATCAAATAATGAAATTTGAGATTTTGAAGAAAACGTCCTATAAGGATGTCCGGATGATGATGGTCTAGAACAAATATTCCATCTAGACATAGTATTGGTTCTGTCTCTTATACACATCTAGATGTGTCCATTTGGTGTTGATATAACTGAGGATCATGCCGTAATATTTAAATATGGAGCAAGTCAAAGACCAAATTAAAGAACATATTAAACAGAGACAGAATTTCATTGATTTAATCAATTTGTCTAGTTATAATCTGAGATTTGTTAAAATGATAGTCTCAATTAAAATCGTTTCATCATTAGAAATATTAATCAATTTACACTTTGGATTCAAAGTTGAAAGTAATTTAAAATTAACTCTATAACATAAACATATAAGTTCAGATCCTGGTACATAATTGTAATTCATGAATTTTAACATTTAGATGTTAAAGCATCAAGTATATTAACATCAGATAATAATAGGTGGAGGTTGCAAAGAAGCTTTTAAAATAAATCGACCATTGGCCAAACCGATTGTATAATGTGTATTAAGTAGAAGGATTCCAATCTTATTACGAGTATCTCGTAAATATATAAAAGATTCGTAAACCTTTAAAGTTAACGGTTTAAAAGCAATTTGCACTAAACCAGTAGTCATAAATTAAAATCTAATTCGGATTCAGTAGGAATTTCCTTATCTAATTCAAACAAAAGGAATTGGTTTTATTATGTATCGCAGTATATTCATGAAATTCTTGAAATATATTCAAGGTCATCAGAAGAATATACTTAAAATAACCATTATTTAAAAATAACAGATGGAGAAATTTTTGGAATCGTCCACTTATTAAGTAGATTCATATCTTGAGGAATATCATATTCTTCTTTTAATTTATTTTTATCATATGAAGTAGATGATAAGGATAAATCTTCCATTATTAAGGAAAGAAATATGTCGATTGTTATCAAATCTTAAGTCTCTAAACTATTAGAGACAGGTCTCTACGGGATTCCAACACCTAGGCTTAATATTAAGCCCAAACCGTGTTGGAATCCCGTATTGGCTTATCACCGTATTGGAATCCCGTGCACGTTCAAAACCTCTAGATCATTACATACGCTTGATAATAATATTCCATCTACATCACACGTAGATCATTTACATATAAATAATAATATAGTAAAACCAATTCATGATAATGAATTAGACAAGGAAATTCCTACTGAATCCGTATTAGATTTTATGAGATTCCAACATGTTATAGATTTTAGTCCCGGTTCTTATGCTAGAAAAATAATAAAACAAGAATTTTTATCTTCAAAATGGAACAATTTTAGACAATGGTTATTTGAAGTATATTCTTCTGAAGACCTTGATAATATTTCAAAAGAATTTTATGAATTTACACTTTTCATTCTTTGCAATTCCTGTCTCCATGCACTTCATAACTATTTCTTTTAAATAATTATATTAATGTTCTTGAACGAACATACCAATTTTCTGATGGAAAGCAAACTAATGAATTATATCCTCCACAAAAATTATTTACTTTACCAAATAATACTTCGCTTTCATTTAATGCTTTTCAAAAATTAGTAGACAATAATACTCTACCTATTACTTTGCAACATATTAATAATATGTATCAGCAAAATAATTATACCAATATTTTTATAAAAGTTTTAAGTGAACAAATTAGTTCTCTTCATAATAAAATGGATAAATTATTTTCTATAATACAAAAAATATCTGTTATGAAAATTCTATTTCATCTAATAACCATAATCATGATTTACATGATATTGCAAATGTCTTCTTTACAACCTCCACCTATTATTAATGATTTTAATTTTATTAATGATTTTAATTTTAAACCAATTTCTGATCTTAAAAAACTTCTCGATAAAAAATTTTCTTCATTAAATTCAAAGTTATACAGACACTACTATTACCAAAGCAATGGAGCCCAGTCCTTTCAGGCATATTGCAAGGAAATTACAAGTGCAATCAGGCATTATGACAACTAAGATGAAATTATAGCTGCTTATATGGAGCAAGTCAAAGACCAAATTAAAGAACATATTAAACAAGATCTTTCTATTGATCTAGATCAAGATGATAATAAATCTAGTTCTTCAAAAGATGATCATTCTATGGACTCTAATAATTCCTTGGTTGGTGAATCACAACCTATTGAAAAACCCGAAGATATTCTTCAAAGTGTTTTAGACACACTTAATTAAGAAGATTGAAGATAATTTGTTCACTTAAAACCTTAAGGCTTTGATAATTTCTTATTGGTATAACCAATTTTTCAACTATAAAATATTAATAAAAGGTCAAAGCATCTGTTTTATCAAAGAAAAAATTTCATAAAAAACAGAAATTTTACTGTTCAAATAGTAATTTTACTATTCATAGTTACTGTTCAAATAGTAATTTTACTATTCATTACTGTATAAACAGTAAATTCACTGTAGAAACAGTGCGGATTTTAAAATCCTACTGTAAATTTTAATTTTTCTGACGTCCGGCTGTCTATAAATATCCTCAATTGTATAGCCGAGGATAAGAGCTAAGTTTTAGTTTTTCCTTTCTTTAGTCTTGTCCACTCTTCTCTCCTTCTATTGTAAATCTCTCTTGTAATTATTTTATTTCAATCAACGAAGAAGACCATCGAGGTATTCCTCATCAGCCTCTTCTGAGGTACCATCTTCCTTTCCCTTTTAATTTTGTTTGGTCCTGACATAATATGTCAGGCTAATTTGTATAAATAGTCATTACATGATAAGCCTTTACTATTCCTGAACTATGTTTAAACTATTTAAGACAAATTTGGTTTCTTTCAAAACTTTTAATAACCATGTATCTTGGTTCGGTTCTTAAAAATTTTCAGTATAAAGAGACAGGTATTTAATAGTATTTAAAATATCATCACGGTTATTAAAAGTTTTGAAAGAAAGAAATTCAACATAGCAAAATAGTTTAAATACTTAGGATAGACATAAAATTTTAAAGGTAAAATATCCAAAAATCGGAGATCTATGATTATTAAAAATTTTTCTAAAGAAAGAATTTGACTCTAGTTTAAATGTTTGAGGTTAAGTGTGGCGGCCGGTCTTGGGCTAACCGCCTTTGATCTAAATTCTGGACTTAGTTTTAATACGATTTGCAAGCCAATACGGGATTCCAATACGGTGATAAGCCAATACGGGATTCCAACACGGTTTGGGCTTTGTATTAAGGCTAGGTTTCGGCTTTTAGTGAAAATGTTTAAACTATTTTGAATTTCTTTCTTTCAAAAAAGTTTAGTTTTAGTTTTTCCTTTCTTTAGTCTTGTCCACTCTTCTCTCCTTCTATTGTAAATCTCTCTTGTAATTATTTTATTTCAATCAACGAAGAAGACCATCGAGGTATTCCTCATCAGCCGTTTTAAGCTTTGTACCAAGAGAAATACGGGTTTCGGGAAGACGGTGAAAAGCCTATCAGAGATTCAGAGACTTAAGTGTTAATCCGTGATTGGCTTATCACCGTATTGGAATCCCGTATTGGCTTGCAAATCGTATTAAAACTAAGTCCAATTTAGATCAAAGGCTAGCCCAAGACCGCCCGCCACACTTATCCTCAAACATCTACACTCGAGTCAACTCCTTTCTTTAGAAAATTATTTCTAATACTCATAAATCTCCGGCTTTCGGATCTTTTACCCTTAAAATTTTCTGTCTAGGTAATAACTATCTTAACACATCTAGATGTGTATAAGAGACAGGTCTTGCCTTTGGAACGGCTTTACCAACAAATCCAGGTCAAGGGCTAACTTCTGCCTTTAAACACCATTATGACTGAAAATTTTTAAGAACCGAACCAAGATACATGGTTATTAAAAGTTATGAAAGAAAGAAATTCAAAATAGTTTAAACATAGTTCAAATACTTAGTAAATTTAATTTTATGCATATTGGTTTAGTGCAAATTGCTTTTAAACCGTTAACTTTAAAAGGTTTAAAGGAAGATGGTACCTCGTAAGAGTCGACTCTCTTGTAATTATTCGATGGTCTTCTTCGTTGATTGACCATCGAAATAATTACATCAGAGTAGTAGAGATTGTCAATCTTATACACATCTAGAAGACTAAAGAAAGGAAAACTAAAACTTAGCTCTTATCCTCGGCTATACAATTGAGGATATTTATGCAAATGACGTAAAAATTAAAATTTATGTATAGGATTTTTAAAATCCGCATGCTTTGTGAATTTACTGTTTATACAGTAATGAATAGTAAAATTACTATTTGAACAAGAACTATGAATAGTAAAATTACTATTTGAAGATGTGTTCAATTCTTCTTTTGCTTAAGTGTGTCTAAAACACTTTGAAGAATATCTTCGGGTTTTTCAATAGGTTGTGATTCACCAACCAAGGAATTATTAGAATCCATAGAATGATCATCTTTTGAAGAACTAGATTTATTATCATCTTGATCTAGATCAATAGAAAGATCTTGTTTAATATGTTCTTTAATTTGGTCTTTGACTTGCTCCATATAAGCAGCTATAATTTCATCTTTTGTCATAATGCCTGATTGCACTTGTAATTTGCTTAAGTGTGTCTAAAACACTTTGAAGAATATCTTCGGTAATAGTATGTCTCGTATAACTTTGAACTTTTTCTTTTATTTGGTCGAGTAATTCTTGACCATATAATTGATTTGTTTCTGGACTAAATTTTTATCCACGAATGATATAATTGAAGATAAGGCTCAGTAAAATTTTTACTGAGGGTCCATGGGTAGTCCACCACTGGATGAACCAATTGGGAATATTTTGAGATAGGATATTTGAATACAATTTAATAAACCAAGTGTGCTTGTGTTTATAATTCTCATAATAAAAAGTTTTATGAAAACTTTGTATATAATCCCAATAAGTATAAGAAAGTGGTTGATTTTCAACAAAACATTGTTTTTCTGTAAGGGTTGAAAGTCCCCATTCTTCAAGAAATTATCTTTTAATAATAATTTTTGAAAAATTATAAGAATCTGATATTCCTCAAGTTTATGAATCTACCTGTCCCGTAAAAATTCTCGAGATAAAAAAATCGTAGAGAATTTTCAGATCAATACTTTATAAAATATTTCAAAATCAAAAGGAGCAGATTCTATTATTTTTGTCCATTTAGGAATACCTAATGTTAAACATGGTAAAATTTTTACCTTTGATTTAATATTTTTAACTAAATTAGTTAATTTATTATTCCAAGGAGTTCCATTATTCTTAAGTCTATCATATAATGGAGCTAAATCTTTAGAAAGATTTTTATAATAAGGAGAGATATAATTTAAACTACCTAAAAACGCTTTCTAGATCTGATTTTTGTTTGAAATAAAGAAAGTTTTGGTCTTAGATATTACTAATCCAGATTTGTATAACAATTTTTTTAAATAAGTCAAGATGTTTAAAATGTGATTCTAATGTTTTTGAATAAACAAGAATGTCATCAATATAAACAATAATAAAATCCATATAAGGAATAAAAATATCATTCATAATTTTTTGAAATTCAGAAGGAGCATTTTTTAATCCAAATGGCATAACATTCCATTCAAATTGTCCAAAAGGAACATTGAATGCAGTACGATAAGTATGATCTGCAAAAATTTGAATTTGCCAATATCCGGATTTTAAATCAAATTTTGAAAATATATTAGCCATATAAAGTTTTTCTAATAAATCTTTTTTATTTGGAATAGGATATCTTATCCATTTTAAATGATTTTATTTAAAGGTTTATAATTTATAACAAGACAGAACACCTCTTTCTTGTTCAAATTTTGTTATTAACATAAAAGCAGACAAGACCAAGGAGATTTAGAAGGTTTTATTAATCCTTTGTGAAGTAAAACATCAATTTCGTTTTTTACAAAGTTCTAAAATTCAGAATTCATTTGACATTCCTATACACATCTAGAATATGTATTGTTCATGGTAATGATCTAGTAAAATTACTAAACTACATGCTTTTTCTATCCCAAAAGCACTAGGATGATCAAAGACAAATAGATTGAAAATTGTTCGTAAATAGATTTAATTTTTCTTGAACTTTTGGTTGTAAACGTCGTAAATAGAAATACTATATATTTCAGAAACCAGGATCTGAACTTATATGTTTATGTTCTGTCTCTTATACACATCTAGATGTGTATAAGAGACAGACTTTAGCAAATTTGCAAAATGAAATTAAAAATTTATAAAAACTGCTTAATTTAATAAAAGTCAAAGATGGAAATAAAGTAATAAGAAAAGGAGTTCCTAATATAATAGGAGGATTCATTAGGTTTTTAACAAGTAAAATGTCTCGAGGAATGCAAACATTATCTTGACAAATATAGCAGATGGAATTTTATAATCTATTTCTAGTTTATCACTGTAAGCGTAAAGCGAGCGTAAAGTATGAGCTGCTTTTTGTATAATATTTAGTGGGTATTAAACCTTCTTGAATACAACAAAGATCAGCACCACTATCAATCATGGCACCGATTCAGCCTAAGAAATCATTATCAATTAAACTGTCTCTTATACACATCTAGAGCCGTATAAGAGACCGTTGCCGAGAGATGTAAAAAATTATCAAATTGAGTATTATTATTAGAAGAAATTTGAATAGGCTGACTAATTTCTTTGCCTTTATTAACCAATTTTTCAACTAAAGAAAGTCGATTATCTATAAAAACATGATTTTGTTTTATTAAATTAATTTCATTTTTTAAATTTTTATATGACATTTCTTCATGCAAATTTGCTAAAGTTATTCCATTTTCATTTAATTTATTTTTATTTAATTTATTAATTCTATTTTTAACTTCTATCATTGTATATGGCTCATTATTTATTTCAGAAAAATTGTCAAATTATTTGATAGATCTCTTATACACATCTAGATGTGTATAAGATGCCCAATTTAAAATTGTTGATCTAATATCATTATCTTGAATTAAGCACTGGTGTATATCTGTAATCTTATACACATCTTTTCATATTTATTTTCAAATAAATAAATTGAGAAAGAATGTTATAATATTCTTTATTTTTATCATAGATATCATTATTACCAAGTAATTATTATGTTATTGATGTGACAGTTCAAGAACACATTCCCTTGTTTATTTTGTCTAGCTGTCTCTTATAAAGACTGTGTCTCAATAGGATCTAGAAATTATTTATAAGACAGATTAATTGATTATAAATTCATTTTGAAATATTATCAAGGTCTTCAGAGAATATACTTCAAATAAATTAGGTCTAATTTATTGTTCCATCGTCTAAAATAATTACTTTATCTGGATTGTATAATTTCAAGTGATATCTATCCATCACATCTAATGTGTATAAGAGACAGATTCTAGACCATCATCATCCAGACAGTACTTCTCAGTTCATAACTAATAATACTAATCTACATCACACGTAGATCATTTACATATACATAATTTATTAGCTTCATTAATTTTAGAAATTTATAATCATCCTATATTACATTTCTTATTACAAAACTTTATTCAGTTTTGCAGGAAATTTTTACAAGACCCAGGATGACTCTCTTAAACAGTTCCTCTGATTGTCCTAGAGTCAAATTCTTTCTTTAGAGAAAAATTCAAAAACTGAAAATATTCCATCCATGAATTATACAAATATAGAATATCCTATTAGAAATTATTATAATCAAAATTATTATAATTATAAAAAGATTTGATAAGAAGTAAAATTATTTTCGTCTAGAATTATTATAGCAAAAATAGACTAGAACCTAAACGCCTTTCTCAACGGCCAAGCGGGTACTTTTCAAGGCCAACAAAATAAATTAAACACCATTATGACTGAAAAAAACAAGAATATAATGTAGAAAAAGCAGAAATATATTTCTGTAAAAATATATATCATTCAAAATATTAAATGATTATATGAATTGTCAATTTGATAGACTTTTTAAAATTTTTGGTATGATGCAGGTTGCTGAACTGTATTATTAATATGTTCTAGACGAGGTGGAAGAACCCCAGAATATCTAGTGGAAAACATTATATAATTCTCAGATATATCCGATTATCGATATGGATCCTCATCCACATGTAAAAGATATTACGTGTGATCTGTCTCTTATACACATCTGTTTAAACTATTTTGAATTAATATTTGCAACAACAAGATAAAGGTAATACCTATGCTTGACATTATCAAGAAGAATCAATCGATTCTAAGTCTTATTATATGGACCAAAAGAAATTATTTTTCTTCTTGATGAAAAAGACCACAATGGCAGGATCAACCTTGGAAAATTTTCAAAGGTATTTGACTGAAAGTCATGTTTCCGTGCGAATCATATAAGACTCGCATACATATTATGAAAAATTCTTACTAATGGAAATGGTGATATTCGCATTACTCTATAGATGTGTATAAGAGACAGATTATAAATAGTAGTGATCCTCTATTATTATTAAAAGATAATTTCTTCTTGAAGAATGGGGACTTTCAACCTTACAAAAACAATGTTTTGTTGAAAATCAACCACTTTCTTATACTTATTGGGATTATATACAAAGTTTTCATAAAATTTTATTATGAGAATTATAAACACAAGCACACTTGGTTTATTAAATTGTATTCAAATATCCTATCTCAAAATATTCCCAATTGGTTCATCCAAAGGGTGGACTACCCATGGACCTCAAGAAAATTTTACCTACGAGCCTTTCTTCAATTATATCATTCGTGATAAAAATTTCACCCACTCTCAAAAATTATATTCCCAGGATCATATTCCACTACCCATAAATATCTACCATTTATTTCTTTCGAATTTTCTATTCCTTGGATTTATAAATGGGAACTGAATTTATTATACTCCTCGATCATTTCCTTGTTTATATCGAACCCTTTATACCAAATTCGGGATAAACTCATCAAAAATAACGAGAACAAATCAATTATATGGTCAAGAATTACTCGACCAAATAAAAGAAAAAGTTCAAAGTTATACGACACTACTATTACCAAAGCAATGGAGCCCAAATTCCTTTCGACATATTGCAAGGAAATTAAGTGCAATCAGCATAATCATAAGGAATAGGATAATTATCTAGATTTGCTTAATGGAGCAAGTCAAAGACCAAATTAAAGAACATATTAAACAAGATCTTTCTATTGATCTAGATCAAGATGATAATAAATCTAGTTCTTCAAATGTCTCTGATCAAATATGGATTCTAATAATTCCTTGGTTGGTGAATCACAACCTATTTAAGATAAAGCTGTCTCTTATCTACTACTCTCTTGTAATTATTTTATTTCAATCAACGAAGAAGACCATCGAGGTATTCCTCATCAGCCTCTTCTGAGGTACCATCTTTGAGATGTTATAATTTGCATAATATTTAAAAAATTATCAAATTGAGTATTATTATTAGAAGAAATTTGAATAGGCTGACTAATTTCTTTGCTTTATTAACCAATTTTTCAACTAAAGAAAGTCGATTATCTATAAAAACATGATTTTGTTTTATTAAATTAATTATTTTAAATTTTATTTCTTCGGTGCAAATTTGCTAAAGTTATTCATTTCATTTAATTTATTTTAAATAATTTATTAATTCTATTTTAACTTCTATCATTGTATATGGCTCATTATTTATTTCAGAAATTGTAATTTAGGATTTAAGATGGTTTTGTAGATGATGAAGATATTGATGCCCAATTAAAATTGTTGATCTAATATCAATTATCTGAATTTGTTTACTATATTATTATTTATATGTAAATGATCGTGATGATGGAATATTATTATCAAAGCGTATGTTATGATGCAAATTTTGAACGCGGTAGGAATATAGTCAATGAAATGAGAGATTTTGAAGAAAACGCCCTATAAGATGCAAATGATGATGGTCAGAACCACGCCACTATGTCTAGATGGATTATTGATGGTCAAAATCAAGAACAATTTATCCATTTGGTGTTGATATAATCTCAGGATCATGCCGGTAATATTTAAAGCATGAGATGAAGTAATATCTTTATTATCCAATGATCAGAAATGAATTTCATTCATTTAATTGTCTAGTTATAATCTGAGACGTTAAAATTAGTCTCATTAAATCGCTTTCTCATCATTAGAAATATTAATCAATTTACACTTTGATTCAAAGTTGAAAGTAATTTAAACAAACTCTATAACATAAACATATGTTCAGATCTCGTATAATTAAACCATGATTTTAACATTTAATGTTACATCAAGAATACTTCGATAAATAATTAAATTGGGATAAAAACATTAAATAATACTGACCATTGGCCAACCGATTGTATAATACCCATTAAGGATTTTTTCCAATCAAGATTATAATACCAATTTCTGATCTTGAAAAACTTCTCGATAAAAAAGTTCTTCATTAAAAATTAATACTCTTGACTCTGGAAATAATTTACCAACAAATCCAGATAAAAGAAAAGTAACTTCCTTCGATGAAATTAATAAACTTCATAATTTATAAGAATGATCAAGATGTGTATAAGAGACAGTCATTTTACGTGACGTTATACAACTAATCATGAAAATAATCGTACTTTATTAAATGGTTTAAGATGTAAAACACTTATTTCTTTTAGATGGTATAAAGATACATTTTTATCTAGAGTATTTGATCTTCCAGAAAGTAATAGTAACTACTGTAAAGCCAAGTTTATTGATGGCTTACCTGCATTATTTGCTGAAAGAATTAAAAAAGCTCTTAGGAAAGATAATATTTCTATTCCTTATGATTATTATACTTATGGCAAATTGGTCAATACTTGTGTTCAAGAAGGTATAGCTTTATGTAATGAAATTAAATTAAATCAACAATTGAAAGACAACAATTAACTAAAAGACAATTAGTCAATTTTGTAGTCAATTTGGTTTAGAAGACATATCTTCTACACAGAAAAATCATATCAACGATCTTCATGGCATAAAAATAAAAGGTTAAAACCAAGAAGATCAACTAAAACAAAAGAAAAAGAGAATTAAAACAAAGAGAATCTCAACCTAGAAATCGCAATTTGCACTAAACCAATATGCATAAAATTAAAAGATGTGTATAAGAGACAGGAATCATAACATTTCTTATTACAAAACTTTATTCGCTTGGCAGAAATTTTACAAGACCTGGATGACCGATATAAAAACTGGCCTGATTGTCCTATGACACGTTAGCAAGAGAAAATTCAAAAATTTCTGGAAAATATTCCATCCATGAATTATACAAATATAGAATATCCTATTAGAAATTATTATAATCAAAATTATTATAATTATAAAAAAGATTTGATAAGACTCTAGTTTAAATGTTTGAGGTTAAGTGTGGCGGCCGGTCTTGGGCCTGACTCTTATACACATCTCAACTGAATCAGCTAAGAAATCATCAGCAATTAAAAATTTAATTTTTATACAATGGTTATTTGAAGTATATTCTTCTGTAGAAAAAGAGAATATATTTCTGTAAAATATATATCATTCAAAAATTAAACAATTATATGAATTATCAATTTGATAGACTTTAAAATTTTTACAAGTTTTTATGAGACGTGAAGTTCTCGCCTTATAGGGGACGCAGGAAGAACCCTGTTAATATCTAGGGGGTGGAAAACATTATATAATTCAGATATTCGATTATCGATATGGATCCTCATCACATCCCAAATTGACGGTAATATCCCAAAGATCATCCATTGTATGAACAATTAAAATATTTGCAACAACAAGATAAAGGTACTACAGCCTAAGAATAAGAAGAATTGATCGATTCTAAGTCTTATTATATGAGAATTTAAAAGAAATTATTTTTCTTCTTGAAAAAGACTGTCAATGGCAGATCAACCTTGGAAAATTCTTCAAAGGTATTTGACTGATAGTCATGTTTCCGAGAATCATATAAGACTCACATATTATGAAAATTTTACTAATAAAGGAAACAAACATATTCGACATCACCTCATACGGCTTTCTTCTATTTCCTACTTTTCATTTATAATTTTTAAATTATTATTAAAAAATAAGAATGGGGACTTTCAACCACGTAAAAACAATGTTTTGTTGAAAATCAACCACTTTCTTTATCTCTTATTAGCAATTATATATCCAAGTGTATCAGAAAACTTTTATTATGAGAATGATAAACACAAGCACACTTGGTTTATTAAATTGTGTTCAAATATCCTATCTCAAAATATTCCTAACTGTTCGTCCAAAGGGTGGACTACCCATGGACCAAGAAAATTTTACCTGCCTTTTCTTCAATTATATCATTCGGATAAAAACACCCACTCTCAAAAATTATATTCCCGTGATCATATTCCACTACCACAGAAAATATCTACCATTTATTTATTTTCGAATTTTCTATTCCTTGATTTATAAATGGGAACCTGAATTTGGTTAATCCCGATCATTTCCTGTTTATATCGAACCTTATACCTTCCAAATGATAAACTCATAAAATAACTACAAATCAATTATATGGTCAAGAATTACTCACCAAATAAAAGAAAAAGTTCAAAGTTATACACACTACTATTACCAAAGCAATGGAGCCCTTTCTCTCTGTATATATTGCAAGGAAGCTCCATATCTGTCTCTTAGCAACACCTGTCTCTTATACACATCTAGATGTGTATAAGAGACAGATTTATTATCATCTTGATCTAGATAGATAAACATCTCAATTGTATAGCCTATGAAGAGCTAAGTTTTAGTTTTTCCCTCTTTATTCTATGTCCACTTTCTCCTTCTATTGTAAATCTCTGTACTCTCTTGTAATTATTTTATTTCAATCGAAGAAGACCATCGGTTCCTCATCACCTCTTCGAGGTACCACTCTCTTCCTTTCCCTTTTAATTTTGTTTTGTCCCGACATAATATGTCGCCATTATCATATGTAGATTGTTATCTTATCCTAAGATGAACTATGTTTAAACTATTTTAATTTCTTTTCTTTCAAAACTTTAATATAACCATGTATCTTGGTTCGCCCTTAAAAAAATTTTCAGTCATAATGAAAGTTTTTAATTTATTTTGTTGGCCTTGAAAAGTACCAACGTTGAGAAAGGCTGTTAAAGAATCAACATAGCAAAATAAATTAAATAGTTATTATAGACAGAAAATTAAAGGTAAATATCCAAAAATCGAGATTACATTACAAAAAATCCTTTTCTAAAGAAAGAATTTAATCTCTAGTTTAAATGTTTGAGGTTAAGTGTATGTTTGCCCACAACCGCCTTGATCTAAATTGACTTAGTTTTAATACGATTTGCGCCAATCATGGATTCCATACTTTGATAAGCCAATACGGATTCCAACACGCTTTGGGCACATAAGCAGCCGCTTAAATAAAAATGGTATCGAGTCGTGAGACTTAAGATTTGATAACAATCGATATTTTCCAATAGAAGATTTATCCTTATCATCTACTTCATATGATAAAAATAAAATTAAAAGAAGAATATGATATTCTCAAGATATGAATCTACTTAATAAGTGACTATTGAAAGTAATTTCTCCATCGTTATTTATAAATATGGTTTATTTGATAATAATATATCTAAATATGTTGTTAAAATGAATCCAAAATCAATTCCTTTAAATTCCGATGAACATGTAATAACAATTATTAGATTCAAATGATATTGATTCTTATAGAACTGTCAAAATTTAATTTTATGCATATTGGTTTAGTGCAAATTGCTTTTAAACCGTGCTAACTTAAAAGGTTTACCTGAATTTTATAGCTACTTTACGAGATGTCGTAATCTTGATTGGAAAATCCTTAATGGGTATTATACAATCCACACAATTATCAGACTTTTATTAATGTTTATCCTAATATAAATATTCATTCGATGTTAATATACTTGATGCTTTAACATTAAATGCAAAATTCTTGTTTACAATTATGTACTGAGATTCAACTTATATGTTTATGTTATAGAGTTTGTTTAATTACTTTCAACTTTGAATCCAAAGTGTAAAATTAATATTTCTAATGATGAAACAATTTTAATTGAGAATTATTTTAATAACTCGATTATAACTAGACAACCAATTAAATGGAATGAAATTCAATTTCCCGATCATTGGATAATAAATAAAGATATTGTTTCTACATCTCATGCTTAAATATTACACGATCCTCGATTATATCAACACCAAATGGACAAATTGTTCTTCGCTTTGATACATCAAATATTCCATCTAGACATAGTATTGGTTCTAGACCATCATCATCCGCATATCCTTATAGGACGCTTTCTTCAAAATCTCAAATTTCATTATTTGATTATATTCGCACGCTCAAAACCCGCATCATTACATACGCTTGATAATAATATTCCATCTACATCACACGAGATCATTTACATATAAATAATAATATAGTAAAACCAATTCATGATAATGAATTAGACAAGGAAATTCCTACGAATCCGAATTAGATTTTAATTTATGACTACAAGTTATAGATTTTAGTCCTTGCCTATGCTAGAAAATAATAACAAGAATTTTTATCTTCAAAATGGAACAATTTTAGACAATGGTTATTTGAAGTACATATCAAGACCTTGATAATATTTCAAAAGAATTTTATGAATTTATCTTTTACATAATAAAATAATTCCTTTTGTTCCATGGTTCATAACTACTTATTTAAAAATAATTATATTAATTAAGTTCTGAACGAATAATATCAAAACTATAATAATTCTGGTAATAATGATATATCATGATAATAAAATAAAGAAATTATAACATTCTTTCTCAATTTCAAGATTTTTAAATAAATATGATTTGGGCAACATATTGATTTACTTAAACAAATTCAAGATAATGATATTAGATCAACAATTTTAAATTGGGCATCACATCTTCTCATCACATCTACTTCATCATCTTCAAATCCTAAATTACAATTTTCTCAAATAAATAATGAGCCATATACAATGATAGAAGTTAAAATAGAATTAATAAATTAAATAAAAATTAAATGAAAATGGAATAACTTTAGCAAATTTGCATGAAGAAATTAAAAATTTAAAAATGAAATTAATTTAATAAAACAAAATTGTTTTTATAGATAATCGACTTTCTTTAGTTGAAAACAGCCATTATAAACAAAGAAATTAGTCAAATTTATTCAAATTTCTTTCTTCTAATAATACTTCATACTTTACGTTCTGCTTCTGGTGATAAACTAGAAATAGATTATAAAATTCCATCTGCTTATACTATTGTCAAGATCTTATACATTCTCGACATTTTACATTTAAACCTAATGAAATCCTCCTATTATATTAGGAACTCCTTCTTAATACTTATATCCTATATAAAAATTTGATAAAAATGGTTTTATGGAACTTATAAAACCAAGAAATTCAATTTCATTTAATCGATCCTATTTTCAGAGATATTAATTTTATTGAATTAAAATATTCACATTTATCTTCATTAAATTAATATATAGTATTCTATTTCCGATTGTTTACAACACCCAATAGATGTGTATAAGAGACAGGTACAAGACCAAGGAGATTTAGAAGAGTTTTATTAATCCTTTGTGAAGTACGCTTATGTTAATAATGCTGAACAAGAAAGAAAGTTCTCGCCTTGTTATAAATTATAAACCTTAAATAAAATTTTAAAATGGATAAGATATCCTATTCCAAATAAAAAGATTTATTAGAAAACTTTATAATAATATATTTTCAAAATTTGATTTAAAATCCTGATATTGGCAAATTCAATTTTTGCGATCATACTATCGATTTCGCATTCAATGTTCCTTTGGACAATTTGTGGAATGTTAATACATTTGATTAAAAATGCTCCTTCCCAATTTCAAAAAATTATGAATGATATTTTTATTCTTTATATGGATTTTATTATTGTTTATATTGATGACACTTGTTTATTCAAAACATTAGAATCACATTTAAAATATCTTGACTATTTAAAAAATTGTTATACAAATGGATTAGTAATATCTAAACCAAACTTTTATTTCAAACAAAATCAGATTTTTAGGACATTTTATTGAAAAAGGAACAATTACACCTTATAAATAGAGCTATTGAATTTGCATCCAAATTTCCCGATGATTATAGATAAAAACAACTTCAACAAGTGTAGTTTAAATTATATTCTCCTTATTATAAAAATCTTTCTAAAGATTTAGCTCCATTATATGATAGACTTAAGAATAATGGAACTCTTGGAATAATAAATTAATAATTTAGTTAAAAATATTAAATCAGGTAAAATTTTACCATGTTTAACATTACATTCCTAAATGGACAAAAATAATAGAAACCGATGCTTCTAATATGGTTTTATGGCATTTAAAAACAAATTAACTGATACTAAACAAATTTATTTGATTAAATTTCATTCGTAATGGACTAATAGTCGAATATATGCCACAATATTGCTCATGAAAGTTAGCAATAGTTAACAAACAAAATTTCAAAATGATTATATAATCAAAAGTTTATAATAATTAATGATTCTCATTCACTAAAATTTATGTTTAATAAAGATTTTAAAATGATATTTCTAAACAAATGTTTGCTAGATGGCAAGCTCAATTAACTCCTTTGATTTTGAAATATTTTATAAAGGTTCAAAATTTCTACTCCGATTTTTATCTCGAGAATTTTTACAAGGTTTTATAGGTGGAAAAACATTATATAATTCAAGATATTGATTATCGATATGGATCTTCATCCACATCCCAAATTGATCTGGGTAATATCCCAAAAGATCATCCATTATGAACAATTGCAAAATATTTGCAACAATGTATGTGGTAATACCTATGCTTGCTATCAAGAATCAACCGCCTAAGTCTTATTATATGAGACTGTAAAAGAAATTATTTTTCTTCTTGATGAAAAGATCATGGCGTGGATCAACCTTGGAAAATTCTTCAAAGGTATTTGACTGATAAAGTATGTTTCCAGCGAATCATATAAGACTGCATATTATGAAAATTCTTACTAATAGCATGAAAAATGATATCAAGACACCCCATACGGCTTCTTCTATTTCTACTACTATTTATAATTTTTCAAAATTATTATTAAAAAGATAATTTCTTCAAGAATGGGGACTTTCACCTTTTTACAAAAAACAATGTTTTGTTGAAAATCAACCACTTTCATTTATTGATTATATGTGCCATAAAACTTTTATTATGAGAATTATAAACACAAGCACACTTGGTTTATTAAATTGTATTCAAATATCCTATCTCAAAATATTCCCAATTGGTCACTATCCAGACTACTCATGACCCTCGCCAACAGTAAAAAAATTTACCCTGAGCCTTTCTTCAATTATATCATTCGTGGATAAAAATTTCACCACTTCAAAAATTATATTCCCAGATCATATTCCACTACCCACGTAAATATCTACCATTTATTTCTTTCTCGACTATTCCTTGATTTATAAATGGGAACTGAATTTGGTTATACTCCCGATCATTTCCCTTGTTTATATCGAACCCTTATACCAACCTGTATAAACTCATCAAAATAATCCTAAACAAATCAATTATATGGTCAAGAATTAATTCATCAAATAAAAGAAAAAGTTCAAAGTTATATGATACTACTATTACCAAAGCAATGGAGCCTTAATCCTTTCTGCATATTGCAAGGAAATTACAAGTGCAATCAGCATTATACAAAAGATGAAATTATAGCTGCTTATATGAGCAAGTCAAAGACCAAATTAAAGAACATATTAAACAAGATCTTTCTATTGATCTAGATCAAGATGATAATAAATCTAGTTCTTCAAAAGATGATCATTCTATGAAGATATTCTTCAAAGTGTTTTAGACACACTTAAGCAAAAGAAGAATTGAAGATAAAAGAAGACAGAGTTCAAAGCAACTGGCCGTGCATTCACAATCAATTCAACGATGTAAAGGTCAAAGATCCAATGCATCAAAGAAAATTTCTAAAAACAGAAAATTTAATGCTCAAATAGTAATTTGTCTATTCATAGTTAATGTTCAAATAGTAACTTACTATTCACCGTATAAACAGAAATCACTGTAGAAACAGTGATTTCAAAATCCTGCGTAAATTTTAATTTTTTGACGTCCGCATTGCCTATAAATATCCTCAATTGTATAGCCGTGAGGATAAAGAGCTAAGTTTAGTTTCTTTCTTTAGTCCCTGTCCACTTTCTCCTTCTATTGTAAATCTCTACTACTCTTTGTAATTATTTTATTTCAATCAGAAGACCATCGAGGTATTCCTCATCACCTCTTTCCAGGTACCATCTTCCCTTTCCCTTTAATTTTGTTTGTCCTACCATGTCAGGCTAATATCATAGCGTAGGTTGTTATCTTATCCTAAGTATTTGAACTATGTTTAAAACTATTTTGAATTTTTCTTTCAAAACTTTTAATAACCATTTATCTTGTTCGGTTCTTAAATATAATAATGTTTAATTTATTTGTTACTTGAAAAATCCGCTTAGCCGCTGAGAAAGGCGGGGAAGAATCGCAACATAGCAAAATAAATTAAATAGTTATAGACAGAAAATTTTAAAGGCAAATATCCAAAAAATCGGAGATTATGATTATTAAAAATTTTTCTAAAGAAAGAATTTGACTAGTTTAAATGTTTGAGGTTAAGTGTGTATTACGTCTTGGGCTAACCGCTGATCTAAATTCTGGACTTAGTTTTACGATTTGCAAGCCAAACAGGATCTCCGTGATAAGCCACGTGGATTCCAATGTTTGGGCTTTGTATTAAGGCTAGGTTTCGCTTTTAGTGAAAATGGTATCGAGTAGTGATAAAAGCGCTATGGAAGAATCTTAAAATATAGAAAAATAAATTAAATAGTTATTATAGCCAGAAAATTTAAAGGTAAATATC